>PVKP010003382.1:0-109616 GCA_004027715.1 Plecturocebus donacophilus | reverse complement strand
CAGTGGGGGGTGGGGAGTTGTGGGGAGATAGCATGGGGAGAAATGCCAGATATAGGTGAAGGGGAGGAAGGCAACAAATTACACTGCCACGTGTGTACCTATGCAACAATATTGTATGTTCTTCACATGTACCCCAAAACCTAAAATGCAATAAAAAATAAAATTAAAAAAAAAAAGAGAAAGATTACTTAAAAAAAAATTTTTAATCTAAAACAGTATCATAAAATCATTTCACTCTTCATGAAAAAAGTTTCTGATATTAAAAAACAGATATACAATTATGGGTATGTAAATATGTAATGTTGCATATGTAATGTGTATGTTATTTTGTAATGCATATGTAATGCATGTTATTAACTTGATTTAGTCATTCCAAAATGTATGCACTTTCAAAACATCATGTTGTACACAATAAACCTGCACAATTTTTATTTATCAAACGAATAAAAAGATGCATGTTGATTTTTTTTTTTAAGTATCATCCCTCAGCCACAACTAAGCAGAGAAGTAGGATGTTTTGACAGGTTAGAAGAGAATCCATCAGTTCAAATCTATCCCTGCATGAATGGTGTGTCTGTCTGCCCAAGCAAACAGAGCTCCAGAGATGCCTAAAATAATCCCCAAAATGGAACTAAGTACACTTGGGAGACTCTATACATAGGCAGAAATGTCACCTTATTATCCAACTATTCATTCTATGTGTGCCTTCTGTTGTGATGTTGCATACATAAGCAAAAGGAATCTTAATCTGAAAACATTCACTAATAAATTCACACTATTTCCCAAATAACTCTAGTGTTTAGTGATACCTCTGGGCATCTGTCTCTTATTGATCTGGGACATCTGATAATGCCATGAAAATCACTTGCATAGAAAAATTAAAATTGGAAGATTGCATGAAACATACATAAAGACTTTGACTAATGCTTAGTAAAGTTAAACTAGTGAACAGTCTAGAGAAAAGGGACAGAATGATAAGAAAGAAGCAAGAATGATGACTTACAAAGGATTAGAGATTGATCTTCAGGACAAAGGACTTTATAATTACACTACACAGTCAAACAAAATGAAAATGATCATATCTTAATATATTAATTTGTCTAAAAATTTACACCAATCAAAATTAATATTTGATTCATTCTTAGTCATGTTAAGAGTTAACATATAGATGGAATTATAATAACATTGCATAATATAGCTTCATTTTCTAAAATTGATGTCACAATCAAAATCTTTTTTTTTCTTTGACTATTCACCATGATATTTGGCTTGTTTAAGTGGTCTTTTAAAAAGAGATATCAATTTTTCATATACTACAAAAACCAAGAGTATATTTTTTACAATATAAGCCTTAAGAAAAGATTAAATTTTTCTTTTGAGGAATGTATCTTTTGCTAAAGGTTACAAATTTTATTTGGAAGACACTTTTTAATCGCAGTCACCTACCAGCACCCTCCCTCCCAATTCTCACCTGTCCTGAAGATAAAACAAGCTTAAGAACTTCTACAAAAGCAAAGCCATTAATACATCTGAACAATGTCTATTGGAACTACAGATGAAAGCTAAAAAGTGAGAGAGAAAAAAAAAGAATGAAAGTGAGATTCAAAGAGAAGGGAAGTAACAGGGATAAATACATAAGTAAGAGTTGTAAGTTGCATGAAACATTAATTTTGTAGAGTGCCATCAAAATTATCTTAGCCATACCAAGACTGCTGTCTTTGAATTGGAAGCCAATGAAAGAGAAAATATAGTACAGCACCCTCTCCTCATTAAGATAGCTTTGTGTCATTTCTTGTACATTTTCTTCCATGTTTTTAATCTTCCCACATAGAATGACCTCTGCTTTCCCACCTCCACCTATGCAAGACCACCCCTTGCTGCAAAGTGCATGTGAAGCTGCATTTCTTTGGTGATTTCCAAGATCACTCAGTTTCCACTGGACTGTAGCACTTAGTTCTTTAAGTATAAACTCAGTCTTTTACTGCTAGTTCTGTTATGTTTGTATGCTTGTGTCTGTAACTAATCTGTAAGCTCCCCACGGACAGAGGCTGAGTTTCTTTCATCTTTATAACCACATTGCCCTGCCTGTTGTCTAACACGTAACAGTCACTGAAGAAATGTTTTCTTGTATGAATGGACAGAATATATATCATTCAGAAACTAGGAGAGTGCTTCGCATTGTTAGATCAAAGGAATAGGTGATCAGCTGATGTTACCTAAGGCATATTCTTCTTTGTTTCAAACCAGATGAATATGAGTTTAGTAAAGGTTTTTCTAAGGTTTTATATATAAATATTAAGAACAATTCTCTCTTGACTTTCCTTACTATTTTCCTTCTTTATCAGTCATCAACTGATATGGTTTGGCTCTGTGTCCCCACATGGTGTGGGAGGAATCTGGTGGGAGATAATTTGAATCATGGGGCAGTTTTCCTTATACTCTTCTCATGGTAGTGAATAAGTCTCAGGAGATCTGATGAGTTTATCAGGGGTTTCCGTGTTTGCCTTCTTCTCATTTTCTCTTGCCGCTGCCATGTAAGAAGTGCCTTTTGCCTCCCACCATGATTCTGAAGCCTCCCCAGCCATGTGGAACTATAAGTCCAATTAAACTTCTTTTTCTTCCCAGTCTTGGGTATGTCTTTATCAGCAGCGTGAAAACAGACTAATACAGTTAACTGGTACCAGCAGAGTGGGGCACTGCAGAAAATTTACCTGAAAATGTGGAAGCGCCTTTGGAACTCGCCTTTTGGGTAATAGGCAGAGAGGTTGGAACAATTTGGAGGGCTCAGAAGAAGTCCGACTTTTGTGGGCCCAGCCCACGACACCAAAAACTATTTTCTCCTAGGCCTCCAGGCCTGTGATGGATATGTAGAAGTGACTTGCCTTGTCTCAGATATGACTTTGGACTGTGTACTTTTGGGTTAGTGCTGAAATGAGTTAAGACTTTGCGGACTGTTGGGAAGGCATGACTGGTTTTGAAACGTGAAGATATGGAATTTGGAGGGGCCAGGGGCAGAATGATGTGGTTTGGCTCTGTGTCCCCACCCAAATCTCATCTAGAATTGTGCTTCCATAATTCCCATGTGTTGTGGGAGGAACCCAGTGGGAGATTATTTGAATCATAAGGGCAGTTTTCTTATGCTGTTCTCATGGTAGTGAATAAGTTTCACAAGATTTGATGGGTTTATCAGGGGTTTCCACTTTTGCATCCTTCTTATTTTCTTTTGCCACTGCCACGTAAAAAGTTCCTTTAGCCTTCTGCCATGATTCTCAAGCCTCCCCAGCCATGTGGAACTGTAAGGCCAATTAAGCCTGTTTTTCTTCCCAGTCTTGTGTACATCTTTATCAGCAGCATAAAAATGGACTAAAACACAAGGCAAACAAAAGAAAAAGGAAAATCCCAGAAGTTGAATTTCTTCTACCCAATTTAGGTATATGTGATTGGTACCCTTTGCTGATTGCAGGTTTTTGCTATGGAAACCAGATGCTATCAAGGTAATATCAACTCTGAAGTAGCTTTCTTCTCCTGTTCTTATTACAATCCAAAATTTATTTTTACATAAATAAATTTTTGAAGTTGTAAAATATTCAGTATAGTACTTATTTAACTTAAATATCTCATAAATTCTGAGAAAAGTCTATAAATCTTTTCTGAGACAAAACTTATAGTAAACATCAACCATCAAACCTTCAATAAAATAATCACAGAAGAGTATTTTCTTTACTAAATGTACTAATTTCTACTCATGTTTCCCTAATGATTAAATAAACTATTGCTGAAACCCATTAAGATAAGCAAAGTATGTGCATCAGTAAGAAAGGAATAATACAGAATAATACACTAAAGCCTTGTCATTCTATGAACTTAGATGTGTTGCCAAAGTCCAATTCCCTGGACTGACATAGTGTTTTATAGAATTAAAGGTAAGAAGAACTTGACTAGAAAATCTGGTGGTTTCTTAGGCCAGTTGTCCAATGTTAGCATTACCAAAGTTCCATTATAATTGAAAGTAGATAATTTATTGAATAATTTTAAAAATATAATATGCCTTCTCTTAATTCTGAACTGTCATGTTTTCATAGGAAATGACTTTGTACAAACTAAGGTCATCTCTGCTGCTGTGTCAAACAAACCTGGAAATAGTATGTACTCCTGTGTAAGCTATTGAGAGAGTCTCCTGGAAAACAAATAGGCAATTGTTTCTACTCAATGTTCAGTTTTTCTCTGACTTGTTGATTCGATATATTTTGAAGCATAAAAAATAATAAGATTTATTTAGACAAAGTCAAATTTCAGTCTTAGTAATCAATCACAAACTATCATCCTCTCACTGGTAAGTTAATTCCATTTAGAGATATGCCAGCAATATTTTTAGAGCTGGCCAGATTATACTTTAGATCACCAGAATAACTTACTATGAGTATTTTGGTGGAAATTATTTTAAATACTGTTAGACGTATCTATTTTTAAAATAGACAAGAATTATCTGGTTTAACCTTTAGCTTGCTTTGAACTACATTTAGTAATAAGTAGCTAAGTTGTCAGAACAGGAAGAATTTTTAAATTTGCTTAAATAAAAATACTTTAAATGATGTGTACAATAACATGTGTATCTACAGACTAAAAGCACTTTTACTTACAAAAGTCATTTTGAAAAGTCAGTATTGTGACTCTAAATCAGTAGTTCCCAGACTTTTGGTCTCGTGATCCTTTCATACTCTTGAAAATGAAGAAAAGACTGAGGAACTGTTCCAGACAGCAGGAGACCAGTCAAAAGTAATAACAGAATGTGATATGGGATTCTGAATCCATTCCTGGAACCAAAAACAACAAAAAAGACATTAATGGAAAAGCTTAAATGGCGTTTTTATTTTGTTAATGGCATTGTACTAATGCTAATTTCCTGATCTGATAAGTATATCACGGGTATGTAAGATGTTCACATTGTGAGAGGCTGGAAGAAGGATATTTGAAAACTGTACTATTTTTACAACTTTTCTGTATGTCTAAAGAAGCTCACAATAAAAAAATTTTGTAAATTATTAAGAACAGCAAAAAACTTTTTGTTTATAGAGGTATCAATATCAACAACATCAATATTCAAAATTTTAAACTAAGAAATGTTAAGGTATATATTAATTCATTTTAAACTAATAATTATCCAGTTAAATGTTAACATAAATAGCAATTTTATAAAAAATAAGTATATATTCTAAAATAAAAACATTTAATTAGATGAGTAGCATTATTTTATATTTTTGCAAATCTCCTTAATGTCTGGTTTAAAAGAAAACACTTGGTATCTTGTATCTGTTTCTATCTTCAGTTTTTATAATATATAATATAGAGTGGTGTTGGGGTTTTTTTGGTTGAAGTAAATAAAAAATAAGATCCAGTCTCACAGAGGTATATAGTTGAAAAGGGAATAAGGATATCTTTTAGAATCTTTCTGGTAACTGTGGATATTCTTCTTTGAAACTACACCAAAACTCACCAAGTGATGCTTTCTTTAAGATGGAATCTGAAACCACCATAAAACTTCTTTTTCACTCTGTTACATAAAAATCTATTGGACTATTTTGCACTTTAAACATTTACCCACATGTGATTTTGTGCTATCACATTTGAGTCGTTTGAAAAATACTTCTTATGTAGATTTTCTAAATGTTAAGTTTCTAATTATAAGGTATAGGTAAAAGCCCACAATTCTTAATATCATCACTAATCTCATCAGAAACATCTTTAAGTATTGATAGTTATGGTAGCAATAACTATCAAGTTATGCTAGTTTATGGTAGCAAATACAAGTCTTACAAAATTCTAGTTTTTCACTTGAGAGGCTGGGTTTTATTATGGACAACATATACTGTCAGTGTCTTCCCAACAAGCTCACTTTATTCATTTTTGAGGAAATACCTGCCAAATAACAGGACTGAAAAACCATAGTTTGTCAGTCATTCTTTCAAGTAAAAATAGTGTTCTGTGTAAACCCCAGCTAGTTCAGCTCACAACTCTCAATTGCACAAATGCTTTCTTTGAGGCAGCTGTCATACTGCATTGTGCAGCAGAGTGGTTTATGCAGAATATATTTGGAAAGATGTGTACTTAAGGTCAGAATGTAATAAAAGTGATCATTGGTACTCCCTTTTCAAGGGCATGCTCAGAGCAAACTGACTTAATTTTTTTGTTCTGTAGTGAAGAAGACCACAGTGACTTCTGCCAACAATTGGGCCCACTGACTATAACACAGTGACTTCTGCCAACAATTTGGGCCCACTGCCTATATCATAGTAACTTCTGCCAACAATTGGGCCCACTGCCTACAGCTAAGGCACCACAGTTTAACCGACTGTGGCTTTGCACCACCAGGGCAAATGTCAAAACAGTGTAAAGGACAAATACATTCTTACTGTTTTGAATAGTTTTGGCTTCACAGACTCCTAGGGACCCCCTCAAGCTTCCACAAACCACACTTTGAGAGTCTCCACTCTAACAGAAAACCAAATCTTATCACAATAGCAAAATGTATTGTGCTACAAAATTATACTGGGCAATGTTTGCACAGATAGATGTGTAATATTTTCTAGAGAAGAGAAACAGTTTTGAGAAACTCTGTGAGTGAAAGGACATCCTTCCTGAGTTTATATAACAGATAGATAGAACCCCAGGCTTTTGCAGAGCCATTCAGAATCAAAAGGCATATAGTATAGCAGAATTCCATTTTCTTGAGTCATGCAGCAATAGGAAAGGGGAGTGGCACAGTGAAAGACAAACTAGTGTATATAATCCTTACTCTGTAACCAATATAAAGACCATGGTCTCTGTTAAATTCTCTGTCTTGTTCACAATGTGACCTCCTCCCTGAAAGCAGGAATTGCTTTTTATTTTTTAATCCCTAGACCAAATAAAATGATTAGTGTCTAGACAGGATTCAGTAAGTGCTGAACAAATGAATAGGCAGAGTACAGTGGCTCCCATCTATAATCCCAGCAGGGATTTGGGAGGCCAAGGTAGAAGGATTGCTTGAGATCAGGTGTTCAAGACCACCCTGGGCAACGTAGTGAGACTGTTCCTTAAAAAAAAAAAAAAAGAAAGAAAGAAAAAGAAAAAAATTAGTCAGGTGTGGTGGTACATACTTGTAGTCCCAGCCACTCTGGAGGCTGAGGAAGGATCACTTGCACCCAAGAGATTGTGGCTGCAGCAGCCTAGGTACAGAGCGAGACCCTAACTAAATAAATAAAAATGACTGGATAAAAAAGCTAAAATGCCTGTAGTTATTAAACATTATTTGACTTCAGGATAGGAAACAAGGGAATTCATTATTAAACTGCAAAATGCGATACAGATTTAAAAAGAGACCAGAGAACAAAGAACTAGTAGGAAAATTCTGGGTACTTGAGAATTCATATTTCCTGTGATTCTCTTTTGCATTTATTTCAATCTATCTGATACAACTTTTCTTATTTTCGTAAAGCAATTTTGCTAATGGATTTAGTAAATATATATATATATACACACACACACATTAGAACAATATGCACAGATGTATTTAGTACACACTCAAGTACTTAGCACTCCTAGAAGTTAAAACCTGCAATCACCCAGATGGGAGAATTTCAGGTAGCAAAGTGGGGACAGGGTAGCACTACTGAGTCAGAAGAAACTGAAGTCTGCATCCTGAGTTTGAGTCTCGCTCTGCCATTTGCAGACTGTATAAACTCGATTAATTATCCTCTCCATCCAGTCACCTCACAGGTAACGTCAAATAACAGTCTGGGTTATGCTTACCCTAGAATTTTATAAATTGCAAATTGTAGAGATTAAGATAATAAGTTATAAAGCCCTCAACAAACCGAGAGTCTTTTTATCTTCCACTCCACCACGTCGTCAGTGGGGAAAGTTTAGTTCACTTCTAGAGTACTCAACAGGTGACATAAGATGAGATCACACAGACTACATCTCTCCTCCCACCTGGCCTGGGTAGGATAAAGCGTCAACAAACTCAAGGCACGAAGTATTTTTTGCTGGCTTTTCACGATCCCCCTTCTCCCTATGCTGCCCTGCTCCTCTTGACCTGCCATACTGTAGCAGAAGTAAAAATAAAGAACTCAGGTTCAACCCTCCATGTGAGGAGGGTATTTAGCGAAAAAAGAGAGAGAAAAGACAATTTCTCACTCTGAATATCTCCTCCTACCCCTGCTATACACAGATAGGACTTTCCCTAAAGGCCAACATGTTTTTGGCTGATGGCTACTCTCAATTTTTCTATGGGCATGGTAAGAATGTGGAGAAGAAAAAGCAACTCTCTCCACATATACTTCATCCCACTTCATTTGAAGCAATGGACAGAAAAATAAACATGGAGAAAGTATGACTTGGACAAAGGGCACTCAGCTTATACAAATACTTGTAAAAATACTTGAAAGGATTTTTAAATACCAAGAAAATGAAACATTCAGAGACTTTTGTAAACCAGCTATAAATAGCCTTATATTATTAAATCATCTATCGCTAAATAAAAACTAATAAATTTAGATTATTCACCTTGGAAAAATAATAGAACATTGATTTTATAGCACACTAATATTTTCTGAAAAATTAAAATATCTCATTATTCCAAAATCAGCTGTGATGCAATTAAATGTAAAGGCAATTTATTTCTCTTCCTGATAGCTGACATTTATTCAAATGAAAAGTAACATAATCTCTCTTGAATTCCTACTCTTTTAGAAAACAAAAGAAATGTTAGAAATGTTTCGCTTTGAAATGAAATATTTTGGTCATTTATGCAAATGATTACATCTTAAATCCAATACAATAAAATAATCTAAATCAATATATCTTCAAATACAAATGAAAACTAGGGCCTAAACTCTAAGTGACCATTAAAATACTTAGTCGTAGTGATATGATCTTGGTAAAACTGATTAAATCTCTTCTTTACATATACCATAAGAGAATAGAAAGTAATACAAGCTAGTAATACGCATTCATTTCCCCAAATTTTGTTTTTCATAGAGCCTTGCATTTGAGCACTGCTAGATGTCTGTGCATGAAGTGTCAGCTCAACAGAAATTCAAAAGAAAAACAAAACTGCAATTTATTAGAGATGACAAAGCATTAAAATATGCTTATTTTATAACTAAAATTAAATGTTTTATTACTATTTGATCTAGTTGTTTTAAACATGATATTGTTGGAATCTTCTTAACAATGCTAAGTTTTTAAAACTCAAGTCAATCACTCTTTTGTTATCATAGGAGACTATAAATTCACTTATTTCTAGGTTTGACAATTAAACATTACCTCTCCTTGCAAAAACTCACATTTCCTACAGTAAAACAAAGGGTGATCATGTCTTAAGAGGGGAGCTCAATGAATGAATGCTGTGGAATAAGCACACATTGGCTGTGTGTACGGGTGATCTAAATGCAGTTACTACAAACATTCTGATTGAAGCCATGGACTTATATTCCATTAGATCCATATCATCGGAGACTACTATTATCATCCTAACAACTGAACCAATCTGGAGCAGCTACAAAAACGCAGTCTTTTACTTTTTACTTTTTTTTTTTTTTTTTTTTTTGGTTACAGGCTCACTCTGTCACCCAGGCTGTAGTGCAGTGGCATGATCTTGGCTCACTGCAACCTTCACCTCCTGGCTTCAAGTAATTCTTCTGTCTTAGCCTCCCGAGTAGCTGGGACTACAGGCATGTGCCACCATGCCCAGCTAATTTTTGTATTTTTAGTAGAAACAAGGTTTCACCATATTGGCCAGGCTGGTCTCAAACTCCTGACCTCGTGATCCATACCTGCCACCCCTTAAGCCTCCCAAAATGCTGAGATTACAGTTGTGAGCCACCGCATCTGGTCACTCTTTTATTTTTAACTTATTGCAAAGTTGAGCGCACAAAGAAACCTGAATGAAGAAAATTCTAGAAAGCAATGAACTTTTCATATGGGAGAAAAGATCTGAGGCTGCTCTTATCTCTAGAAAAACAGCAGGATGATGAGGTACCAGCCAAATTGTTTATTAGCATTTAATTGCAAAGTGTGGGCAACTGTGACATTACAAACTTGAAGGAGGTACAGAGACAATACAGGAACTCACCTGAAAACTTGTAGCCAGAAGTCCTTACTGAGGGCTCAGGGATACACACCAAAGGCTGGCATTGGCAGGTAAACAAATAGGAATGACTGAAAACTTCTAATCAGAAAAGGCATAAGCTGAAAGACGATGGAACAACATGGAGTACTGGAAGAAAATAACCAGCAGGCTAGATTCTCTATCTAGTAAAATACCTGTCAAAAAAAAGAAGGCAAAGTAAACATACTTTTAGAAAAACAAAAGCTGAGAAAATGTGTTCCTAACACACCTACACTAAGAGAAATGTTAAATGAAGCTCTTCAAGCTGAAATAAAATGATACAAGATGGAAATTAGAATCCATAGAAAACAGATGTTAGGAATAATAAATGTAAATAAATATAAAAGACTATTTTGTTATCTACTAACCTCTTTAAAAGATAATTAAGAGAACAGAAAATTCACTAAAAAGATTCAAAAATGACATAAAAACCATAAAAAGCACTGAATCTCAATAAAATTAGAGAAATTAAACAACACTAAGATACCCCTTCTCATCTATCAGACTGGCAAACGTCTAAAAGCAAGACAGCAAATTCTGTTGACAAGGCTATAGCAAACAAATATTCTCATACACTGCTTATGGGAATGAAAATTGGTCTATGACTTCTGGATAAAAATTTTGCAATATTTAGCACAACCACATATATATCCTGAAGATACTTTTCCAATAATATGAATATTATGCATAGGCTTAACTAATATGCATAGGGTTATTTATTACTGCATTGTTCATATTTGCAAAATAGTGATAATAAACCAAATATCCATGTGTTGGAGAGGGATTGAATAAATTATGATACATTTGCACGACGGAATACTATGCAGCTGTAAAAATAATGAGGAAAATTCCTCTAAGATGCCTTGTTATTTCCAGAATATATTGTTAAGTGGAAAAAAGCAAAGCACAAAGCATTATTTATAAGATTCTATATGTCATGTGAGAAAGAAAGGAATACTAGAATGACTATAATTAAAAAGGGAGATAATAAGTTGTGACAATATGGAGAAATTGGAACCCCCATACATTACTATTGATAATAAGAATGTAAAATGGTGCAGCTGCTTTGGAAGACTTTGGACTGTGGAATTTTGAGTTAATGCTGAAATGAGTTGAGACTTTGGTGGACTGTTGAGAAAGCATGATTGGTTTTGAAATGTGAAGATATGAGATTTGGAAGTGTCCAGGGGCAGAATGATATGGTTTGGTTCTGCGTCCCCACCCAAATTTCACCTTGTAGCTCCCATAATCCTCACATGTTGAGGGACCTGGTGGGAAACAAGTGAATTAAGGGGTCTGGTCTTTCCCATGCTATTCTTGTGATAGTGAATGGGTCTCATGAGATCTGACTATTTTAAAAAGAAAGTTGCCCTGCAGAAGCTCTCTTTTTGCCAGCCGCCATCCACATAAGATGTGATTTGCTCCTCCTTGCCTTCTGCCATAATTGTGAGGCCTCCCAGCCATGTGAAACTGTAAGTCCAATAAACCTCTTTCTTTTGTAAATTACTCAGTCTCAGATATGTCTTTATCAGCAACATGAAAACAGACTTATACAGGAGACACTACAACTGATTCCACAGAAATACAAAAGATTATTCAGGACTACTATGAACAGCTTTATGCACATAAACTAGAAAGCCTAGAGGAGGTGTATAAATTCCTGGAAATACACAACCCTCCTAAATTAAACCAGGAAGAAATAGAAACTCTGAATAAATCAATAGCAAGCACTGAGATTGAAGTGGTAATAAAAACAACATTTGTGAATGACAAAACTTTTAGGACAGTCATAGTCAAAGACATCATTGACAAGGAAATTTGGTTATTTCTGTGGCATACAACAATTTCACATGATAATCATAATTATTACTGAGAACATATGTTAAGATATCAGATTTTCAGGACTGTCATACGATAGTGGAACATATATGAACAACATATCTATACAAATATAACTCAAAGAAAGTTAAATACCACCTTAAATCTGACAAGGCTAACTGTATACTAACATAACAAATAAGTCTAATAAGCCTAATATATCTCTCTTGGACTTCAGGGAACCTAATATCCAAAAAAGTTAGTTTAAGGTCAAAAAGGTTGAAGTTAGAACTTGAAATTTTGCTATTGGAAAGTCAGTCAAATATCAAAGCTTTAAGACACTTAACATCGCAAAACAGGATCATGAGTCACTATAGAATAAGTATTCATTTAATTACAGTGATAAACAAAAACATTTTCCATTTAATAAAGAGAAGATTCAGTTTCTCAAACAGTAAGACCTAATAAAGACAGCATGAAGCCAACTAAATCTGTCTCTCCTGTTCCATTTTCTTCCTGCAGTTTACTGAAAAAGTAAACAAAGTCTTTTATCTTTTAATATTACACATTTTGTTCAGAAGAGAAAACCCTATTTTACCTTTGTATGGTGTATTGTTAATGTTCAAGTTAATTTTAACAAAACTTTATAAACAAAAAAGTAAATAAATACAGAGCTACTGTTGTGCTACAGTTGCCTACAGAATTTACTACAGTAACATGCTATACAGGTTTGCAACCTAGGAGCAATAGACTATACCGTATAGCCTAGTTGTGTAGCAGGCTATACCATCTAGGTTTGTAAGTAAACTACGATATTTCCACAATGACAAAATTGTCTAATGACACATTTCTCAGAATATAACACCATCATTAAGTGATACATGACTATATATCATATATACATATATATACACACACATACATATATGATGATTAAATTATATGCAACTTAAAGATTTAAAAAATGAGTTAAAAAAGGAGTCAGAGAAAGTTATTCTAAGAAGAGAGAATGTAGGTCAAAGAACAGTTATAAATGGGTCTGGTGTTTTGGTTATTTATTTAAAAATTAGCATGGCAATAACATACATTTTAAGTGAATGGAAGATTAAAGGAAGAATGGAGAAAGATAAATCTGGAAAGATGTGGGCAGAAGGGCAGATTGTTAAGGGTATTTTAGCCATGTAAGGAGTATGATTTTGATCCTATAGTCTGGGCAGAAGAAACTAACAGAGGTTTCTAAAGAAAATTGTATAATCAGGTTTGTATGAGTCCAGTGTTAGGGACAACATTGGTTAGATCAAAGAAAGCCTAAAATAAGACAGTGATAGTGAGGGGGAAAGGAGGAGACAGATTCAATAGATACAATTTTAGAGATAAGGAGAGCCAAGAATGACAAGTTTACAGCTTAGCAGCTTGAGTGAATTGTGTTACAATTTAATGGGTTTTTAGCATCCAAGACAGAACTGGTTTAGAGGGAAAAATAATGAATTCCATTCTACAGATGTTGGTATCTCTACAACAGTTGATAATAAACATAGTTATTAAGGCAGGATGCAACCTAAACTAAGAAAAATGTCTGAGCCTGCTCATTCTAGGCCCAGCAAAGAACTGGATGGGTCATGTTCCATTAAAAATGCCTAATAAAATAGTACATATGCATCTTTCTAAATAGTTTTCTTAATTTACCCACAACAACTCAATTTCTCTTTTCCTTGTATTTCTAAATTTTTCTGTTGCAAGTATTTTAATGCCATATTATTTTTCATAAATTATCATGACTACTAGAAATGTGATAATTGTTCAATTTAAAATATTAAAAAGCAGCTTTTATCTTATTTAATGTTGTCTGAAACAAAGATTGTATGTTTACCTTTTCTATTTGCCTTTATATTTAAAAAAATGCTTGCTTGCCCTTTTATCTTAAACTTTTCTGTATCATTTGGTGATAGGTATGTCTCTTGTAAAACAGTATACAGTCAGATTTTAAATCTTTCTGAGAGTGTTTACCTTTTAACAGAGTATAAAGAATATAAACTATTTGCATTTTCTTGCTGTTTATTTTTTTGATTTGGATTAATAGATATTTCATTTGCTTTCTTCATATCCAATGACGTGAGACATATTTATTTTTACTTTCCCTTAGTAATAATATTTGAATTTTTCCAAAACATCTTTCAACTTAAATTCCTTTATATATCACAGCCACTAATGAATGAATCTTTCCAATTCTCCCATATGTAAGCAAAGGGCACATCTAGGTTACATAACCTAGGTTTTAATTTGTCTATTGTGCTGGCACAATGCTTTTTTATACCAGTATTTAGTAAAGTTATTTGATATATTGATACTCACTGACAAACTAACTTTAATACAGGGAGAACATGCTTATTGGATATAAGGGGATCATATTTGGAAAGAGTAAAAACTTACTGCTTAAAATAATATCTGGTTAAGCCTTTTGGCCTGAACGTCCATTGTTCAGTAACTCCCCAAAATGACAAACACAAAGAGAAAAAGACGAGGTGCCTGCTATATGTTCTTCAGGCCTTTTGGAAAACATGGAGTTGCTCTTTTGGGCACATATGTTGGAATCAACAGGAAAGGTGATATTGTAGACATCAAGGGAATGGGTACTGTTCAAAAGGGAGTGCCGTGCAAGTGTTGCCATGGCAGAACCGGAAGCGTCGACAGTGTTCCCCAGCATGCTGTTGGCATTGCTGTCAACACACAAGGTACAGGCAAGGTTCTTGCCAGGAGAATTAATATACATGTTCAGCATTTTAAGCACTTGAAGAGCCAAGACAGCATCCTGAAACACGTGAAATAAAATAATCAGAACACGAAGGAAGCCAGGCCAGGCATGGTGGCTTACACCTGTAATCCCAGCACTTTGAGAGGCCAGAGCGGATGGATCACTTGAGCTCAGAAGTTTGAGACCATCCTGGCCAACATAGTGAAACCCTGTCTCTATTCAAAATACAAAAATTAGCTGAGCGTGGTGGCGTGCACCTGTAATTGCAGCTACTTGGGAGGCTGAGCCAGGAGAATTACTTAAACCTAGGAGGTGGAGGTGGCAGTAAGCATACATCGTGCCACTGCACTCCAGCCTGGATGACAGAGCAAGACTCTGGTTTCAAAAAAAAAAAGGAAGTCAAAGAGAAAGTTACCTGGGTTCAACAAAAGCCCCAGCCTGCTTGGAGAAGCACGCTGTGTGAGACCAAGTGGAAAGTAGCCTCAGCTGCTGAAGCCTATTCCATACGAATTCACAGCAGAGTCGCTGTAAGAAAAATAAAGACCTCTGGGCTGTGAAAAAACAAATAAAATAAAATCTATTTGAGTGATAATATTTTTTGTTTGTTTTTGTTTTTCTTCCCTTTAATTTAACTAAGAATATAATGAGAGAACATATTTTATTCTAAGCTAAATTGAGAGTACCAGTATAGTGACTACAGTTCAATATTCAAAGAGTCAAATTTTCTTGACCAAAGACTCAAATGGACTTACCAAATTTCAAGTATTGAAGGTGCATTCTAAGCTTCATTTTCAGCTCAGACTCCAGAAACTGACTGTTAATTAAGACAATTAAGAATCACCAAGGATATAATTGCTCCTTTCATTTTGCTTTGGGAAGAAAGAGAGTGATTTATCACAGAAAACAAAGGCCTAGGGCCCTGCAAGGAAAGAGAATGAGAAGATTTTGGTTAAAGAGGAACACCAGGAAATCTCTTTTATAATCAGCTCATCTCAAGAGATGATAAAAAGCCTTCAGTGTCTCCCCCAGACAGTAGAAATTATTGAATATCTGAAATCAGTTGTTTTTAAAAACTCTAATCTACTTTGGCAAAGCAAAAGATCCAGACAGCCATCTGTGCCACCTGCTACCTTTGGCCAATGCTTAAAATACACACACACACACACACACACACACACACACACACACACACACACACACACACACAGGTGAGTACCAGAATCAATGAAACAACTAGTGTTGATTTTAATGGGATGATAATAATATTAACATTCAAATCAACAGTGTCAAAAACGTTCTAGATTTAGGACTACCTGGGGAACGTAGAGTTCCTAAACAGTTAACTGAGCATATCTCATCTGTATAGATTATATCAATATAATTATGGGGATCTAATTTTGTAAATATCTCATTTGAATACTGTTGAGGCTTTGATAATTATGAGTCTGATAATATACTTGAGAGTCTGATATACCAATGGCATAAACCTGTGGAGATATTTGAAAACATGAACTTTAAAGCTTTTATGTATGATTCTACCAGTTGAACACATCATATAATATCATAGGAGAGAGATCCATCATAGGAGAGAGATCCAAGATGGTTGACTACTAGCAGCTCAGGATTGTAGCTCCCAGAGAAAGCACACAGAACCAGAGGACACCACACTTTCAGACGAATTTTTGTCGCTCACAGACTAGGAGATTCCCAGTGGAGGACCCCATGGGTTGCCAGCACATCTCTTGTGGCCTGCGTGGCGGTTTTGCCAGCGCTTTGGCGCAGAGGTTCTTGGTGCAGAGTAAACAGGACTAGCTCCCCTTTTGATCGATGTTTGGAGCTCTGGGAAGGCAGAATTGCCCATTTATCTCATTTAAAAAAGGATTCAAGAGGGAAGCCAGACCGGAGATTCCTGAGCAGAAAAGCACCACGCATCTTAATGCCGCTGTTTTAGCCGGTGCAGTGGGTTGCTTAGATTTCGGCATTGGGAATCAACAAATTGGACGTCCACTCAGAGACCTGATTTGAAAGTTGGCAATTACAGAGATGACAGGTGTATACATTTACAATGATGGGAAGAAACCAGCGTGAAAAAGCTGAGAATGCCCAGAAGCAGAATGCTTCTCCTTCTACAGGGGATCACAGTTCTTCACCATCAAGGGAACAAGGCCTGATGGAGAATGAGTGTGTTCCAATAACAGAATTAGGCTTCAGAAGGTGGATGATAAGGAAGTTTTGTGAGCTAAAAGAACATGTTCTAGCCCAGTGTAAAGAAACTAAGAACCTTGAAAAAAGGTTTGAAAAAGTCCTAATGAGAATAGACAATTTAGAAATGAATATAAGTGAATTAATGGAACTGAAGAACACAATACAAGAACTTTGTGAAGTATGCACAGGTTTTAACAGTCAAACCGATCAAGCAGAAGAAAGGATATCAGAGGTCGAAGACCTATTTAATGAAATGAAACGAGAAGACAAGATTCGAGAAGAGTAAAAAGGAATGAGTAAAGTCTCCAGGAAATATGGGACTATGTGAAAAGACCTAATTTTAGAATAATGGGTGTACCTGAATGTCATGAAGTAAATGAATCCAAGTTGGAAAATATTTTTCAGGATATTATTAAGGAAAACTTTCCTAACCTAGTAAGGCAGGACAATACTCAACTCCAGGTAATTCAGAGAACACCACAAAGATATTCCTCAAGTAGACCAACTCCAAGACATATAATCACTAGATTCATTAGGGTTGAAATAAAGGAGAAAATTCAAAGGGCAACCAGAGAGAAAGGTCAGATTACCTATAAAGGGAAGCCTATCAGACTCACAGCAGACCTCTCAGTAGAAACCTTACAATCTAGAAGAGAGTGAGGATCAATATTTAACATCCTCAAAGAAAAGAATTTTCAACCCAGAATCTCATATCCTGCCAAACTAAGCTTCATAAACAAAGGAAAAATAAAATTTTTCGTGAATAAACAAGCACTCAGAGATTTCATCACCACCAGGCCTGCTCTACATGATCTTCTGAAAGAAGCACTACAAACAGAAAGGAACAATCAGTATCAGTCATCTAAAAAATTCACCAAAATGTAAAGAGTATCTCCATAATGAAAATTTACATCAACTAACGGGCAAAATACCCAGCTAGCATTAAATTACAATATTGAACTCACAAATATTAATATTAATCCTAAACTTAAATGGATACAATGCCCTAATTAAAGTCACAGACAGGCAAATTGAATAAAAAGTTAAAATCCATCGGTATGCAGTATCCACATCAAACTCATAAGGATACACAAAGACTTAAAATAAAGGGATGGAGAAAGATTTACTAATTAAATGGAGAGCAAAAAAAAAAAAAAACCAGGAGTTGTAACTCTTTTCTCTGATAAAATAGACTTTAATAGTAACAAAGACTAAAAGAAGGATATTACATAATGGTAAAAAGATCAATGTAACAACAGGAGTTAATGGTTATAAATATATACGTACCTAATATAGGAGTACCCAGATACATAAGACAAGTTTTTATTGACTTACAAAGAGATCTGGACTCCTGCACAATAATAGCGGGAGATTTTGACATCGCATTGTTAATTTATATTACACCCATTCTGAAAGTGACTACATAATAGGAAGTGAATTCCTCTTTAGCATTTGCATAGTATCTCACAGACCTAAATGAAATATTGGTTGACTGTTTGTTTGTTATTTTCTTCCCTTATTCCTTTCTGTCTCTGTTGTTAAGTACAATTGACGGTATAAAAGAGGTTTTTAATACTTTTTTAAGATTGCATTCCAGCCTGGGCAATAGAGCAAGAATTCTGTTCTCTCTCCCCCTTTTTCTTCCTTCTTCTTTCTTTCTCTCTCTCAAAAAAAAAAAAAATCATATCATAAACTTTCTTATGAAAATTTAAGAGACCATAACGATTTAAAAAACAAACTTTGTTTTTAAATTTTCATAATAAGGCTGACCACACGAATCCTAAAAAGACAAGGAATCCATTATAGAATGAGCCATCAGTATTTGCTGTGTCTACCTGACACCAAAGTACAAAATTTAATCAGATGTGTTTTGTCTACACAAGGCCACCCATCTGGCTGTGGAATCTCCCGGTTTCTCATTGTTCTTCCATAAATAATATTTTGCTTGATAAGAATAAACAATTATTTTATCACTCATTTTCAAAACACTGGAATGCCTTCTAGTCTTCTGGGATAAATTTCAATTTTATTTTAGAAAGCTATGAACCATAGAATAGGTTGCATTGCATTTAACTTTGGGTTTGTTAGACTAAATTAAAGTAATTTAGCTAAGAAAAAAATAATTTTTTCTATGACCTCTGCAAGTGTTCCATGCAAACTGTAAATTTTCAAAAGTGGCATAAATATTTAGCTAAAACTTACTCTACCTTGATGTGCCTAGCTCTGTCCTTGATCCGAGCAGAAATCTAAGAGATGCCCTGTGTTAAGATATGAAAAATGATGCAAAAAAGGAGGGAAAATTCCATCTTTATAAGCTTAGACAGAGGAAAGAAAAGTGTGAAACTGGAAAAGACAACATTTCTGCAGCCCCTCCTTCCTTCTAAGTCATCTGTCCTAGTGAAAGGAGACCTTCAAGTGAACTCTTTGAAAGCCTACAGGCAAATTTCTTGGTCTGTTCATGAGACCTGTTCATCTCCAGAGAAGGCCATATTTAAATTTCTAGATCTGTATTCAGCAAATGCTTGATGCAGAAAATGAAAGTTTGCTATTAAACTGTGGTCAATTTGCTATTACTTTCCTATAATTTCAGCATCACTTTGAATTTAACAAGCACTAAAAATGTGTTAGAGGTCCCTGGAGGCACATGGCACCGCACCACAATTTATTTTACAGACAGTCCTTCAAAATATTAATAAAGAGCCACCAGACTAATCAATTTGGTCCAACCTTTTTTCTTGCCACAAAGGAACACAGGGTTGCTGATAACCGTGGTCCACCCTATATTTAAGTATCATTAAAATCAGCTCTATGCAAGCCTAAAATGTCAGCCATTTATGTTTTAGAAAACAAGTGTGGAGTAAATTTATCTAAATGTCTCAGCTAAAATGCATATATTACCAAAAATCAGTTTTCTAGTCCTTGCTCATTAACACTTGGCCAAGATTCATTTATCATAAAATATAGTCTTCATCTGGCACCCTGAATAAATGAGGTGCAGTAAAGATGGAGTATGTGGCAGTTAGAAACTCATGGGAATTAAAGCCATCAAGAAAAGGGACACAATGAGGGTCTTGGCCACACAGGGAATATACAGAATGATAAGGCAGGTGGTTAAAAGTGAAAATGGAGACAGGATTCTTCAGGGTGTGCCTGTATTTTCTTAGCTCCAACTGGATTCTTCCCTTCCCAAAAGTTATTAAGCAACCAAACGTAACCTCGAATGAAATTAGTCCTTTACTATTATTATAAATCCTATAAGCAGCAAGATAATTTATTACCACTTGTAGATTTAAAAGAGTGGGCTCTTGGCCTGGCACAGTAGCTTACACCTGTAATCCTAGCTCTTCAAGAGGCTGAAGTAGGAGGATCACTTTGAGGTCAGCAGTTCGAGACCAGCCTGGGTGACACAGCAAAACCCCAATCTCTATTTAAAAACTTAAAAATTAGAGGGGCATGGCAGGATGCACCCGTAGTCCTAGCTACCGGGAGGCTGAGGTGGGAGGATTGCTTGAACCCAGGAGGTCGAGATGGCAGTGAGCTAGGATTGTGCCACTGCACTCCAGCCTGGATGACAGAGCATCTGGTCTCTCTCTTATTTTTTTAATAAAGTGTATTTTTATAGGCAAGACTTGGTGATAACTACATTTTTGAAAATCACTTAGATACGCACTCAGGTCATTCCACTCAAGGTGTCAGAAAACCATGTTCTTACTTTTCAGAAAAAAAAATTAAACTCTGTGACAGCTTGCTCTGATTTTAGTAGCTAGCAATAAATTCTGTTTGGCTTTCAAATTCTTTTGAGACATTGGTAAAAAGTAGCCTTAACATTCAAGTCGATTGTATGTGTTACCAAAGCCCCAAACAAAGATACTGCTGAAGAGCCGACTTAGACAGGAAGATTGCATCCAACTTTCCCCTCCTGAAGAATCACCTAGTTTGTGACACACACTGATTGTTAGAGCATGAAAGTGCAGCGGTACACTGTCAGGTCCTGAGAGCTCTCCTTCTATTTCCACATCATTCTTCCCTATTCTCAACTATCTTTTTAAGGCACGATTATTTCTTAAAAAAACAAATCTCTCCATTCCTTTGATAAAAAATTAAATTTATTTCGCCATGAAAATGAGTTTGTGCCTTTCTGCACTCATAGCATCTCAGAAATCTTTTGAACGATGAATTCAATGTGTGAAGTCATCATACAAGATTAGGGAGGTGGGGAGAATACGATTTGCTGCACTAAATTATTTTTCAATTGTATTTGAAGAAGAGTAACTTTTGTAAACACTTTAGCAACTACAAAATGTCTGCACTTCAAGATTAAAATGATGTCTTTCCAGTGGACGTGCTTTATTAATCAGAGAGAGGGGACACTTGTTTGGAGTAGCAATTATTTAATCCCACAGAATTTAAGTACTCTAGGAGAAAGGGATTGGCCTTATTGACCATCTCCTATGGGGGAAGCATTACATTTGGCATGTTACGTATTCATCTTAATTAATTCTCACAACAACTTTCTGAGATAGGCATTTGTCTCCATTTTACAGGACAGGAAACTGAGGTTCAAAAAGGTTAAGTAGCTTCAAGATCCTTCATCTAATAAACAGTAATCAGGATTGTGACTCAGGTCTTTCTGACTCAGAAGCCCATGCTCTTTATATTATATAGAGTTGTTGAAATAAAAGGGGATTAGGCACATGGATTCTGATAAAAATTTTATGGGACAGAATTTTTGAAAAACGTAATTTAATAGGAGATAAATTTTATCTTATATATTTTAATTGAATCTCTCTCAGGGCTAGTTTAGAAATATCAGATTAATAATGTTCAAGAGATAAAATATAATATCAACCTACAGTTGTATTTCTTCTGGATCTAATTTTTTACATGTTTTTATAAACATATAAAGATTATTTTAAATGTTCTATTTTTAAGCTGTGGAAAAATACTGGCTGGCTGTTGCTCAACGATTTTTTCTTTCTTCCTATTTAAATGGACTACAATTTGAAGCCACCATTGTATTTAGATGTGGCCAAATGACTGAGTTCTTGCCAATGGAATGTGGGTGAGTATGATTGCCTCATTTCCAGGCATGATCCATAAATCCTCCATGAAGGCAACACCCAGTGTACTCACAGAAGCCACATGTTAACGATGAAAGTCTCTGGACCCACAAATAATTGTGTGGGTCCGAGTTCAAAATGTCTGCCAATACAACACCATCTCGTTATTTAAGTAAAAAATAGGAATTATATGAAATGAAGTGACTATATGTCCCACTATGCACAGAACAGTTTTAATTTACACTGCTTATCCCAGTGTATTTTTTAAGAGCTCTCCCCTTCATTCTTACAATTGCTCCAGTTTGAATAATAAATGTAGTCTCAGTAGTAATACGTCACAGAGATTTACGTATTATGACAAATAGCATTACCTTTCCGAAAACATTGGGTTTTATTTGTTGCACATTTATTTTCTTTAGCAAACAATGGGTAAGCAAGCTATTTTTATTTTAAAAGTTTTAAAAGAAAAACGAAGGCATACACAATAAATTGCAGTGTATATGATTTATTCTGCATATTTAAGATTCTTGGCCCATTTTATTAATGTTTATTTCAATATTCCCTTAGTAAACAGTGAGTATATATATGGATGGAAAGCAAACATATGTATAATTTACTCCTTGGCAAAGATAACCCTGGGTTTAGTGCCTGGTATATAATAGTACTTAAATATTTCTTGCTAATGCTATGTTATTATTTCTATTATTTTTCTATTTTTGTTCTATTATTACTTTTAATAAACTGTTGATTAAAAATATAAGTAAATACAATATTTTAAAAAAGTAATTTGATAAAATTATTTAATCAGTGTTCATTACTTATGTCTAAGTAATCTAATTTCTAAAAATCTGTCCCCTTCAATTGAAAATGAGAGATCTACAATTCATAATAATCTGCACACAAAGGGGATTTATTAGTGTAAGTAATTGAGAATTTCAGGAATAAATTTTCTATAGGCAACAATGCACAAATGATCAATAAAGTTAAAGGAAGTCTGTGTTTCTCTGCATCTTTTAACCCTTCCTTTCTCTGTACACTCACCTCATTCCTTGGAAGCATTTTATCCTTAAGGCTAAGGAGCTGGCCATCCATAATGTATATCACATACTCACAGTTCAGCAATCCCAACATAATAAATCTATCTCCCGTGACGGTTCTATTGACAAAGTCTCAGGGAGCACTCCTTGTCACTGGATATGGTACCCGTGCCCATCATTAAAGCATCCCTGTGACATGAGAATGGGTTATTCTGATTGCCTAACTTGATCTGGTTGGGTGGTGTTGGGTGGAGGTGTGTATCAGGTTAAATTACCCCATCAGAGTCACACTCAGTGGGGGATGGAGAGTTCCTGAAAGGAAGCAAAGATGAGCAGACATACAATTCCGCAACATGCCACTATAGATAAATATGGAGTCAAAGACATAAGATATCTACACAAAGATGTTTGTTACATTTTTCTGCTGGTAAAAATGTATAACAATTTTATATCAAGCAATGGGGGATTTTTAAATGATATAATAATATATGTATAAAATTTAAGATTATACAAAATTAAAATCATGGCTTTGATAAATAATAATATGGAACATGTTCATGATATATTAGTGTAATAATTTTATGTTTCAAATTGACTGGGCCATGAGGGGGCCTAGATATTTGATTAAACATTATTCTGAATGTACCTGTGAGGGTGTTTCTACATACGATTAAATCTGAACCAGTAGATTATGTGAAGCAGATTATCTTTCAGATAGGGAGAATTGGATGGTGGGCCTCATCCAATCCACCGGAGGTCTGAATTAAACAAAAATGTGGGGTAAGGGACATTTCACATACCTCTGCATTATTGTCTTTAAGCTGGTATATTGTTCTCCTACTTTCAGACTCAGAGTTGAACTGAAATTTATACCATTGGCTACCCTGGTTCTCAGGCCATTAGAGTTAGACTGGAACTATACCATTGACTCTCCTAGGTCTCCAGCTCACTGACTGCAGACAACGGGACTTCTCAGCCTCGATAACCTTATGAGACAATTTATTATTTTGTATTAGCTAATTTGTTAGTTAATTTCTCATTTCACTTATCTTAATTTTACAAATACCAGCCAATTTATTGTCTTTTAAAATACTTTTAAACAATGTTGTCTATGTATTAGGGTTCTCCAGAAAGAGCCAATAGGAGCTATATAGAGATATAATTATAGATATAAATAGAGATATAGGTATACACCTGCACATAAATCTATGAATGGGGTTTATTAGGATAATTATGAGAAGACTCATGACAAGCCATCTGCAAGCTGGAGAACCAGGGAAGACAG
The DNA here is from genome assembly GCA_004027715.1 of Plecturocebus donacophilus. Taxonomy (NCBI): domain Eukaryota; kingdom Metazoa; phylum Chordata; class Mammalia; order Primates; family Pitheciidae; genus Plecturocebus; species Plecturocebus donacophilus. The sequence goes on along the minus strand of PVKP010003382.1, from coordinate 85,309 downwards.
CAGCGTGGCTCAGTCCATGTCCAAAAGTCTTAGAATCAGGGAAGCCAATGATGTAACTCTCAATCTGAGGCTGAAGGGCCGAGGGGCCAGGGGGGTGCTGGTAGAAGTAGAGTTCGAAAGCCAAAGAACCTGGAGTTCTAGTATCAAAGGGCAGGAGAAGTGGGGTGTCCCAGCTCCAGGAGAGAGAGAGAGATTGAGAGAGAGAGGAACAAAGAAGGAATTTGTCTTTCCTCTTTCAGTCCTATTTGGGCCTTAGCCGATGGGATGGTGCCTACCCTCATTGGGTGAGGGCAGATCTTCCTTACTCAGTCTACTGAATCAGTGCTGATCTCTTCCAGAAATACTCTTAGAGACACACCCAGATATAGTGTTTGACCATCTATATGGGAATCCCATGACCCAGTCAAGTTGACACCTAAAATTTACCATCACAATATATGCATCTTCTTTGTTGTCATAAAGAGGAAGATAATAAGTAACCATTTTATTAATATAAAATAAGGCTCTTGAAACAATGGATGAAATAGTTTGTGAAATACTTTAAAAGAATGCTATTAGAGGTTGATTTTCATTGGGAAGAGGGGCATAGGAAGGGAAAGAATTGTGAAAAACAGTATTTTAGGACGACTCAAAGATTTCTGTTTTGGTTGGATAAATATATGGCAACGTTACTGCAGTTACAATATATTAGTTAATATATAGTTACTGTAGAAGCAGGATTCGGTTTGAAGATTAGAGAGAGAGAAGAGATAAAGGGTTTAGCTTCAGACACAACAAATTCAAGGTGACTATTGGTTTTCCAGTAGATGTGTCTACAAAATATTTAATACATAGTGCGAAGTTCCAGAGAGAATTTGGCTGGAGATAGAAATTTGTGAGCAATTATTACGTTGATTTTAGTTGAATCTATAAAATCTTGTGTGGAGAGGGCAGAAAAGGGTGGAAATCATAGAGAGCTCTGACACACAGTGAAATGTGAGAGGAAGGAATAGAAAGAAGATGCTGCATTGTCAGAAAGGCGAAAGGAGAGGCAGGAAAGAGTTCTGTAAAACCATGGAAAAGAGTAGACAGTTTCAAGAATAAATCACAGCCAATATCCACTTCTTCTTTGAAAATTTATGCTTCTCCTTCTTTAGTAAAAAGCTGCCACTGATCCAGCCAGGAATATATTCCCCAGCCTCATGTGTATTTTGGTGGTTCCACTTCACTAGTTTCAGTCAATGGAATGTGAGTACCAAGGCAGTTGAAAAAGAGGTATGCCACCTCTGCCCTCTTATTCCATTTCCAAGAGCTGGAACCAGAGGACTCCAAGGTCCTAACTCATGGCAGTGTAAGGAAAAGGAAAGAGAGAGGGTCCCTGAGTCATCACACAGAGGAAATCCATCCTCACCTGAAAAACATCCATGTCAGACTATCACTGAGCAAGAAATAAATTATTCTGTCAAGGTTCTGAAATTTGGGGGGGTTGTTATTATAACTACTATTGTCATAAGTACAGTATGAACTGATAATTAATTGTTGAATTTGACCACTAGGAAATGATTGCTAACAGAGGGATGATTAGGTAGTAGCTACACAGAGATACAAAGTAAAAAGGAAAGGTTTTTGTTCTAATATTAGAACCCAAAGGAGATTTCATCATTCTTTAGAGGCTTGAGCATAAGCCATGAGAAAGAGAATGAGTCCATAGAACAGAGAGGAAATCATTCATAGAGCAAAAGTCACGGAGGCATCCTAAGGCTATGGCAGGTGATGACCTTGATCACAAGGATAAACAACTCTTCCAATGACTGTCAGAGGTTGAAGGAAGTAAGAAAAGATGAATAAATGCAGAAGGAGATCAATCCGAGGGGGCACTTAGGTTCTAGTAAATATTATAACCATAATCATTAAGCATCGAAGTTGGATATATTTTGGCAATTAAATGCCTGTTGTAATACTTTAAATTTTTTAAAACCCACAAAAAACACACCAGTATCTATATGCTGTCATTATCTACTTAACATTATTGAAAAAGAAACCTCTCACCTTGAGATTTCTTCAACTTGCTCATTCTTATTTATTCTCCTTTGAAGGTGATATATAAGATAAAGACCCCTTCCCACAAAATGTTACCAAAGATCTAACATCAAATACTGTCCCTTGAAGAGAACTATATATTAAGAGTAATTCTTTAGTTTTCAGACACTACTTTCTGACTAAGAGCAACATGACAAGGAAATGCAATTATTAGTCTTGGGATTTGCGATATTTCTAACTTACAGATATATTTATCTCTATACAGCCCCACTGTGGGACTGAATGTAATCAAACTAAACTAAAATTGTCCCCAAGTGCTAGAAATGATATAAATAAATGAGGCGATAGAGAACAGAAAGTGATGGGATAGGGGAAAGAGAAAGAAAAGCCGTGTTCAATGTCTTTATTACATTTAGTTTCTTAAAGCAGTGGTTTGCATGCCTAGTCTAAACCCCCACTTTTAGGTATGAATACATTTTCACTATAATGTTTTTGGATCATTTATAGTAGAAGTGTGTGTCTGTGTGATTAATGTGAAATCTTTGTTAAATGAACAAGATTTATGCTCATGAAGCAACTGTGTTGTTTCACAGTTAGTCGTTCTAAGCCTTCTCTCTGGATATTTTTCCCCTTAGTTCATGGGCAAGTCTCATAGCTTTTCTGGCCCCCTCCCTAGAAAAGTCTCATTTCAGATTTGTAAACAGCTAGACCAGTGAAATAAGTACAATTTGTAACATCCTTTAAGTTAAAGCTCTCTGCAGCCGAGGTCTGATGCAGGCACGGCAGTCTTGAGTGCAGAGCTCAGCGTGTCCAGCTTGCTCCAGCATGTCCTAGCTCAAGCTCCTGGACCTGCACCAGCCAGCACCAAAGAAGCAGAAGAGAGTTTGTGGGCAAAGAGCACATGCTTATGGTGCAGAGGCAGTCATGAAATGCTCTTGGTTCCTTCCAAACAGAGAGCGCGGTCAATTGTCCCTTGCTTTCAGGACGCTGCCTTGTGGGTTTGTGGTTTGTTTTTTAGCAGGGAGGAAGAAGCAGAACTCCCTCTGTGCCTTTCTAAGGTAGATTGTGCCACCCCTCCCACTGTCTTTAGGCTTTCCTTTGCTTCTCTCAGCCTGGGGGCATCCAGCAACCCACTTCACTCGTGCCTTTTGGAGGTCCTTCTGTTCTTCCAGGCAGCGTGCTTGGGCTGTGCCACCACTGGGCCCACAAGTAAACTCCCTCTCTCTGTCATCCAGCACCTTGGTTGCAAATCTTCTCCCAGGACAGCCATTTTTCTTTGATACCAGTCGGGGGCACCCCAACCTCTAGTCTGTTGGCAGGAGGCAACAGCAGTTCCCCCACTTCCAGGACACATATGTCAAGTCTCCAGTTGGCTCTTTTGAAGCTTCTGACAATTTCTTCCTAGGCATTCTCGTTTTCCCTTTCTCTTCATATACACACTCTCATTCTGGCTCTTGCTCTTGCTCTCTCTTGAATTTCCATTGTTTTATAGGCTGGAGGTGAGTGGGAGCTGACATTGGTTTACCCTTGGCCTCTGCTACGTGTGTGGTCCCTTCCTTCCTTAAGAACATAGAGTTACTTGGCAGTTCTTATGTCCTTAACACCTTTGAGAGAAGAAACAAAGCCATAAAAGGTCCCACTGCAGAATCCTAATACATTCATTTACTTAACTTACTTCCTCTAGACTAGAAGTTCCTTCAAGGCAGAGACTTTGTGCGCTACCATGTTCCTCAACACCTGACATAGAACCTGGTACATAGTAAGTGCTCAATAAATATTTGTTAGATGAATGAATTCTGTTCTATTTATTCATTTCTGAAATAAAACCTCCTTGCTTTTTTTTTTTCTTTGAGACAGGGTCTTTCTTTATTGCCCAAGTTGGAATACATTAGCATGAGCATAGCTCACTGAAGCCTCAAACTCTTGAGCTCAAGCGATCCTCCCACCTCAGCCTCCCAAGTAGCTGGGACTACATTATGATGGGCTGTTTTTTATTATTATTTTTTGTAGAGACAAAGTCTCACTATGCTCACTGTATACCCCAGGCTGGCCTGAAACTCCTGGCCTCAAGTAATCCTCTCTCCTTGGCCACCCAAAGTGCTGGGATTATAGGCATAAGCAAGCCTTTTCTTAACATGACCACCCAAAGCCCAAATTAGCCACAGGAAAGTATTGTCTGACATTAAGAATGGAACCGTTTTATTTCTTTTTGTCACACAATGATTAGCTTTTATACAGACTTGCACTAATTAGAAAACTCTTTGCTATCTTTTCCATCGTTCACATGGGCTTAAATAAGACGATATTAAAAGAAATCATTTGACCGACAGAGGAGATTTTAAAGATCATCTAGCTACTCGGCTTAAAATAAGAGATCGAGGGACTTGTGCTAAGTATCAAGAACAGCTAGTTCTTGGCAAGGTAGAAGGCGGCACACAAAATTACTCTCAGTTCAACGAGACAGTGTGTTCCTTTTATTGAACACCAGGCAGTATCTGTACTACCTCAGAACGTACTTGCAAATCAGATGAAGTCAAGGTTTTTATTTCAAACACAATTAGAGGCTTCTTATTGACAGACTTCATCATTTGTAATTTATTGGAATAGTGGGAGTGTTTTAAAAATATATGACTTTCTTATACAATTCTAACCAAACTGGACATATTGATTATTTGACTGACTGAGACTGAAGATTAAAAAAGGATTTTTTTCAAGTGATTTAAAGTAATTACTTGAGTTGTAAGTCTGATCCTGGCAAAACTGTTTCCATAACTTTGCCACCCAGTTGCTGTCTTCAGCAAAAGTCAATTTACTCCTGGTAGCATAGAGAATTTTCTCTCTCTTCATAGAATTCCTACGGAAATTGCAGCTGGAACTGAAACCCTTCTATAGCTGTGATGGATTATCACTAGCTCTTGTACCCTTCTGAGTATATTTTTTTATCTCCTCTGTTAGATTATAAGCAATGTGTAGACATTTTATCCTGCTTTGTATCATCTTACAGCACCTAGTACAGAACGGATATTTATTGATATGTTTACTGAATAAATGCACCAACATTTAAAGTCTGTGGAGTTTCTTTCTTGGGGCTACTACTCCATCTTCTTTAAGTAGTATATTAACAGTATTTCAGAAAATGTAAATTTTAAAAGTAAGAGTAAATCCCTAGGAAATTCAAAATATTTCTTTATAAACAAATTGTCTTGCTTTTCTTCCAAGTTTGACTTTTTTTAAAATCATTTTATGGTATTGCTAGTGTTGTCTTTAATATGCCCACTATAGGAATTATTGTCCTTAGCCAGCAAGTGCACAAAATTTTGTTTTGAACTTACAGGTCTTGTAGGGGATGGAAAGGTATCTTCTCTAGCTCATCATCAAGTTCATGGTTGAGGCCCCTATAAAAAAATAACAGCTTAGTGAGAGAAAAATTATACAAATTTATTTAGTATAAGTTTTATGTGACATGGAAACCATAAGAATTGAATACATAAATAAATAGGAAAACCTGTGTATTTTTAATGTCCCCCTACTTTTTTTTAGACAGAGTCTTGCTCTGTCAGCCAGGCTGGAGTGCAGTGATGCGATCTTGGCTTACTGCAACCTCTACCTCCTGGGATCAAGCGATTTTCTTGCCTGAGCCTCTCAAATAGCTAGGAGGCATACCCCACCACACCTGGCTAATTTTTGTATTTTTAGTTGAGATGGGGTTCTGTCATGTTGGCCAGGCTGGTCTCAAACTTTTGACCTCAAGTGATCCACCTGCCTCAGTCTCCCAAGGTGCTGAGATTACAGGCATGAGCTACAGCATCCAGCCACTTAATGTCAGTTTTGATGAAGAAATGGATAGTCATGGAGAAGTGTGATTGAACAAAGGGGGTATGATCCAATGGTAATATACTGGGGGTAACTTAAGGCCTATTTATTCACATTAATCTCTGTGTCCTTGTGTTTTTTTGTTTGTTTGTTTTTCACTTTAAGTTCTGGGGTACCTGTGCAGATCTTGCAGGACTGTTACATAGGTATACATATGCCATGGTGGTTTGCTGCCTTCATTCTCCCGTCACTTACATTAGGTATTTCTCCTAATGTTATCCCTCCCCAATCTCCTCACCCACTGCTATCCCTCTCCTACCAGCCCACCCAACCCAACAGACCCTAGTGTGTGATGCTCCCCTCCCTGTGTCCATGTGTTCTCATTGTTCAACACCCGTTTATGAGTGAGAACATGAGGTGTTTAGTTCTCTGTTCTTGCATCAGTTTGCTGAGAATGATGGTTTCCAGATTCATCCATGTCCTGCAAAGGACATGAACTCATCCTTTTTATGGCTGCATAATATTCCATGGTGTATATGTGCCACATTTTCTTTATCCAGTCTATCATTGATGGGCATTTGGGTTGATTCCAAGTCTTTGCTATTGTAAACAGTGCTGCAATGAACATACATGTGCATGTGCATGTGTCTTTATGACAGAACAATTCATAACCCTTTGGGTATATATCCAGTAATGGGATTGCTGGGTCAAATGGTATTTCTATTTCTAGGTCCTTGAGGAATCACCACACTGTCTTCCACAATGTTTGAACTAATTTATACTCCCACCAACAGTGTAAAAGTGTTTCTATTTCTCCACATCCTCTCTAGCATCTGTTGTCTCCAGATTTTTTAATGATCACCATTCTAACTGGCATGAGATGGTATCTCAATGTGGTTTTGATTTGCATTTCTCTAATGACCAGTGATGATGCGCATTTTTTCATGTTTGTTGGCCTCATAAATGTCTTCTTTTGAAAAGTGTCTGTTCGTATCCTTTGTCTACTTTTTGATGGGGTTGTTTGTATTTTACTTGTATATATGTTTTAGTTATTTGGTAGATTCTGGATATTAGCCCTTTGTCAGATAGGTAGCTTGCAAAATGTTTTTTCCCATTCTGTTGGTTGCCAGTTCACTCTAATGATTGTTTCTTTGGCTATGCTGAAGCTCTTAAGTTTAATTAGATCCCATTGTCTATTTTGGTTTTTGTTGCCATTGCTTTGGTGTTTTAGTCATGAAGTCCTTGCCTATGCCTATATCTTGAATGGAATTGCCTAGGTTTTCTTCTAGGGTTTTTATGGTGTTAGGTCTTATGTTTAAATCTTTAATCCCTCTGGAATTAATTTTTGTATAAGGTGTAAGGAAGGGGTCCAGTTTCAGCTTTCTGCACATGGCTAGCCAGTTTTCCCAACACTCTTTATTAAACAATCTGTGTCCCTGCGTTCTTGTGTGTTATTTGTGTCCCTGTGTCTTCCAGGTATAGGGAGGGCACCTGTAGAATAAGGGTCTTATGACCTGCTTCAGGGAAGAAGGGACAGGAAAGATGAGACTAATATTCCTGCTTCCACTGTTTTCTCAAATGCTGAGGTGCCATATTTCGGTGTAGTATCTCCTGAACCCCATCAAACTCATACCAAGTTACTGACATTTTAACGACTTTCTGAACTCACACTTTGTATCAGTTCTTCCATTCAACAGTGTTGGAGCAGGAAAGCATTTGATGTGTCTGAGACACAGGTCTTTTTCAGCTGGGTTTGATTCCTACTTCTTTCTTTTACTGATTTATGATGCTGGCAATTTAATTAGTGTCTGTAAATCCTATTTTCCCCTTTGATAAAGTGGACATAGTAGCAGAAAGTATCTTATAGGGTAGTCATGACCAATAAGACAATGAGGTCTATAAAGCATTAGGCATGTTGCTTGATTCCTTCTAAATACTCAGTACAATGTGTTAAAATGTTTGGTCACAATTGTCAGAACCTAACCAATTTCACTATGCTAACTTTGCCTTCTTGACCTAAAGATAACAAATTATAATAATAAATAATTTCAGATGATACTTTGAGCACCACAATATACAAGGGATGATGACAGGTTTTTATGAATGTATAGTTTTGTAAGGGAGACCCACATATACAATCAAGTCCAGAGAGGACAATTATAGCCATGGTTGGCAAAACCAAGGTTTTTACAAATGCTGTGCAGTTCCAAGGAGAAAGGGATTGATTTATGTTAAGAGCTGGCAGGAGACTGGTTAAAAGAGGGCTTCACTGGGGAGGGGACTTAAGAGCTGAAACTTGAAAGGTAAAGAGGACTTGGAAGGGGAAATAACAGGAAGAATCGTAGTGCCACCCAAGGAATCATGCAAGGAGAAGCTTGAAGGAAAACACAGGGAACGTTTTTGAGCATCCTGATATTCATGGAGCATGGTAGCAACTCAGAGTTGGAAGACAGACTGATGGGCATCCACAGAGTTCCAAATGTCTCACCAAAGGACCTACATTCTGAAGACAATCAGAATCCATTGCAGATTTTGGAAGCACTGTTCTCGAAGAAAGGGTAAGTAGAGGGAGGGGAAAACATTAAGGAGGAGAAACCACTGAAGCTATGATAATTAATAGAACAATTGAAGAGTGACGAAGGCTAGAACCAGGGCTGTGTCAGAGGAAATAGATAGAAAAGCTAGACTCAGACCACAAATATGACAGCACCTGAGGCACAGATGTCTGTGGAGTGTATGGATAAGATACAAGGAGTGCTCTTGTTTCAATGACAAGTAAATGGTAGAGCAGGTAATGAGGAAGGGTACAAAATGGACAAGCTTTGGGTTTGGGAGAGAGGCTGGAGGAGAGGACAGGATATTGGTTTGAGAAATGCTAAGTTCAGAGAGTTTGAGGAAATCCAACTGTAAATGTTCAGCTAATAGTTGGATATACCAATCTGCAATTCTAGAAAGAGTTAGTTAGGTTAAAACAGAAATGCACAAATATGCAAGTCAATTGCATAGAGGTAACATTTGAAACCATGAGAGTACATGAGAGCACCCCAAAAGAGTATAGAGCTAGGAAGAGAATTCAAATCAAGTCTTAGGAAGTAACTTCCTTAGAGGGCAATTGCTGGAAGAATAAGCAAAAAAAAATTTTAATGGAGAACTGGGAGAGGCTGGAGTCATAAAGTCAGAGATGAAAGAGTTCCCAGAATGAGTTGGGGATAATTTTTTTCATGTCCACAGTCACTGCCATAGTTTAGTTCCTCATATTTCTTGCCTGAATTTCCTGCATGCCAGACAAAATGCTAGCATGGGTTTTGTAAAATAAAAATTTTGTCACGTCCTTTCTTGGCATAAAATTCTTTACTAATTCTCCATCACCTTCAGAATTAAGTATCTGAGTAGCAGAAAAATCCCTTCAGTATCTACCATTTGCTTACCTTTACGTCATTGGTCACCATTCCTCTCCTTTATAACCTAAGTTTTACTTGAAGTTCTCAAAAATACTTGCTCTTTCTCATGATTTGACCTTCAGATATGCTTATTTTGCATGGAACATCCTCCCATGACCCAAAAATCTGTTCACCTTCAAGCCTCAGCTGAGGTGTCATTTTTTTCTATCTCACTTTCCCCACTTCTATTCACACTCATTGTGTCCAACACACACACACACACATACACGCACAGAGTTGGGATTAAACCTCTCTCCAGTGTGTTCCCACAATACCCTAAAACAGGAATCGTAGCACTTCAAACTTAATAATAATTATGTTTGCAGCTGCAATGACCATGTGCCAGACATTACACCAAACATATCATACACTACATCACATTTTATGCTCTCAACAAATCTACAAAGTAATTTTGTTATCCCTACTTTACAAAAGAGAAAAAAATACACTAGCAACAATATAGAGTGACAAATGCACAAGATTATTCATCATGACATTATTTGTCATGGTAAAAGATTGGAGAAAATCAAAACACCCATTGATAGAGGATTGGCTGAATAAATTATGACATAGACACAGCACGCAAGGAAATACTATACAATGTATAAATGGAATAAGGAGGTTTCTGTGCACTCCCATGGAGTAATCACTGAGGTATATTATTAAGGTAAACAAAAGCAAGGCACATAAATTTTAATAAAGAAAACATTGGAAAGAAAACCGAAAACAAACAAATAGAAATGGCTACCTATATGGTGAGAGAAGGAACAACGTGAAAGGGACAGGAGTGCAAAGATTTCTTTCGATATACCTTGCTACATAGTTTCAGCTTGGGAATCATGCAAATAACATACATATATTTTAAAATTTAAAAGAGCATTCTCTTAAAATAAGTGAAAATAAACAAATGTAGTTGTATACAAAGTTAGTAAAATAATGTAACAAAGAAAACAATCGCGTGACATTAGAATACAATATTTGATTATATATCCATGTTGGAATATTTTCTAAAGACAAAAAGAGCTGTAAAAATATGTGAAAGTTTGTTCATTAATTTTATTGCTAGTATTAGGCTGGTGCAAAAGTAATTACAGTTTCTTTGTAATAGTACCAATAGTAATTTTGGTACTATCACCCTAAGATTACATACACACATATGTATAGACACACTATATATATTTTTCTATATACTAACCATACCCAATAAACATATATTTCTCTTACACTGAAAACTAAGAATTGCATTGTGTTAGAAAAGAAATAAAAGTTTAAAATTAAACAAATAGAAAAATCAGTATGAATATGTATTTTTTTCAAAAATATGTATTTCTTAAATATGTTCACTATAAAATTCTGGAAGCAATAAGAAGCCAGTAAAAGAAATTCTGGTCACTAGATTTTGGTATCTAAGTATCATTTCCCACAATAAGACAAATAGCTAGTTCTAGATCTGAAAAAATATACCAACTGAGCCTGGTGGCCTTTTTTGGGCCAGGAAAAGAAGGAAGTAATTAAAGGCCAGGGGAATTATTTAAGAATAACACTAACGCCAATTTAAAAGGGCTCTCTTTGGACAGAGATGGAAAAATTGGAGAATCAAAATGAATTAAGAGCTTAAAAGCAATAATTAACATATCTACGACCTAGATCTTGGTTTCTAATACCATTTCTAAAAAAAGGAACCAGAGCTTCTTAGACAAAGAGTTTATTAAGAACTGATGCAGGTAGTTTGTAAGATGAGGGTGGAGCTTAAGAACTGAGGCAGGAAGTTTGTAAGATGAGGCTGGAGCAGCTAGCAGTGCCAGAAAGTAAGGCAATGCTCACAAACAAACCAAAAAATTCACAGCAATAGAAATATGTCAAATGGATACAGAAACCCACTGAAAGAACTCCCAAAGGTCAAAGTTGGAACTATTTAGGCAATAGGATACACAAAGTAGTATTTGATTATAAGCTAAAATATGAAATAAATACATGAACCTTTACTGAAATAAATGATTAAAAATAAATAGAGGCAAATCTCCCATGCGAAAGAATTCTACATAATTTTGTAATACTCTACCCTTAAATGTGGATGGCATATGGTGAATTCCTTCCAAAGAATACAATATGGAAAGGCAGAAAAACAGAATAACTTTGCACTGGAGAAATCTAAAAAACACTGCATTAGCCAGGTAATCAAGGACATCAACAGTGATCAGTCATGTTAAGTGCATGTATCCTTGATATGATGTGATGAAGTGGCATTTTTCCACTTTGGTCTTCCTCTCGGAAATCCATAATCTCAGTATAATCATGAAAAGGATATTAGACAAATTCCAGCTGGGAAACATTATACAGAATATTTGACCAATACTCTGTTAAGATTATCAAAAACAACTCTAAAAAATTGTCGCAGCCGGGGGAACCTAAGGAGAGACAACATGACCCAATGTTATGTGATATCCTAAATGGGATCCTAGAACAGAAAAAGGATATCAGGTAAAAGCTAAAGAAATATGAATAAAATATGGATTTTAATCAATAATAATGAATCAATACTGTTTCATTAATTGTGGTAAATTATCCACATTAATGTAAGATGTTAATAATAGGGATAATTGGGTATGGAGTATATAGGAATTATCTGTACTATTCTCTGCAGTGTTTTTGTGTAAACCTAAAGTTCTGGCTACATTTGATTTGTATATGTGAATATATCAAAATATTTGAATTAATAATGACAAGAGAGAATGAAAAAATACCCAAGACTGGGTAATTTATCAAGAAAAGAGGTTTAGTTGGCTCACAGTTCTGCAGGCTGTGTAGGAAGGATGCTGCTGGCATTAGTTTAGCTTCAGGGGAGGCCCTAGAAACTTACAATCATGGGGGAAGGTCAAAGGGGAGCAGGAACATCACATGGCCAGAATAGAAGGAGCAGAGAGCAAGGGGAAGGTGTTACACACTTTTAAACGACTAGATCTCACAAGCATGCACTCACTATCATGAGGACAGTACCAAGAGGACAATACTAAACCATTTATGAAAAATGTGCCCACAGGATACAATCACTTACCACCAGGCCCCACCTCCAACACTGGAGATTACAATTGAACATGAAATTTGGGTAGGAGATCACAGATCCAAACCATATTAATCTCACTCATTACTATTAGAGAGATAACTAGGCCACTAGTTACTGTAAAAACTGACAATTTGAAGAAAAAGAAATAGTCATTTATCTTGCTTTTCTGTATAAATCGTATTTCAGGGCAATCAAATAGTCCTAAATGGTGTGAGGAAGTTACTTTTTGAGATAAAGTGTAGCTAACACATGTGGTAGGAATAATACAATTGGAAACCACCATCATGCAACCTTCAATGAGAGAATATATTCAAGCAATAATCATCAGTGGATACAATCAATATATAAAAGTAGATTGAAACATTCCAATAAATAATTCTGTTTCATTAAAAGCAGAAAATCAAAAACGTGGTTCCTCCTTATTAGATATAACATGAAGCCCACAGAATCTTCTATTGAGTACTTTGGCAAAAAAAAAAAAAAAAAGGTACACCTAAATCTCTTCAACAGTCTAGAGCCTAGATCTGGCTTCCATTTATAGATATTATGGGAGATGAAAGAGCAAATTAAATGTCACCACAAGGAAGCAAACAAAAAAATCCAAACTGTGGGAGATTCTACAAGAAAACAACTAATCCAGTTTCAGTAGTAAGTCAATTGCATAAAAAAAAGAAGAGAAAAGGATCAAGGTAGGTAAAGAGCTAAAACAATCAAATGTTGATTTGTGAATGTTGGATTCTGATTCAAATGTAAAAAGAAATTTTTAGAAAGTCTGGGAAATTTAGTACAAACTGATTACTAAATCATACCATACATGCTTACATTTATTACATGTGATAATGGCATTAAGGTTGCATAGAAAAAGCTTTGCATCTTTAATAGATGCATACTGAAGTAAGTAGGAGTGAAATGGAATGAGATTTGAGATTTGCTTAAGAATTCTTCAGTAAAGTAAAGGAAGAAAGAAAGGTCAGGAAGGAGAAGGGGAGAGAAGAAAAGAATGACAGAGGAATCCCAAATGGCAAAAGTGTTGCTAATTCGGAAATCCGGGTTACAGCTATAATGAAGTACTTTTGTCATATTGTAATTTTGTCTTTTGCGTATGTTTGAAATTACCTATTAAAAATATTTTTTTGCCATAGAAATTAATGCTTTAAGTCTCGTAACCAGAAATGCAGATGCTGATATTTTTCCTCATTTCAGTAGTATATGACACTCTGCCCTGAAATAAATTTTTTTTTCCCTCACTTTTATTTTAGGTTTAGGTGGTACATGTCCAGGTTTGTTACATGGGTAAATTGTGTTTCACTGGGGCTTAGTGTATGAATGATCCTGTCATTCATGTAGTGAGCACAGTACCCAATAACTAGCCTTCCAATCTATGCCCCCCTCTCATCTCCCTCTTCAAGCAGTCCCCAGCATCTATTGTTCCCATCCTTGCGTCCTTATACTCTCAGTGTTTAGCTCCCACTTATAAGTGAGAACATGCAGTATTTGGTTTTCTGTTACTACATTAGTTCATTTAAGATAATGGCCTCCAGCTGTATCCATATTGCTGCAAAGGACATGATTTCATTCTTGTTTAGGGCTGCATCATATTCCACGGCATATATGAACCACATTTTCTTTATCCAGCCCACTGCTGATGGACATCTTGGTCAATTCCATGGCTTTGCTATTGTGAGCAGGGCTTCAATGAACATACACGTGCATGTGTATGTTGGTAGAACAATTTATTTTCCTTTGCATATATACCCAGTAGTTGGATTGCTGGGTCAAATAGTAGTTCTGTTTTAAGTTCTTTGAGAAATCTCCACACTGCTTTTCACAGTGGCTGAACTAATTTACATTCTTACCAGTAGTGTATAACTGTTCTTTTTTTCTCCACAACCTCACCAGCATCTGTTCTTTTTTGACTTTTTAATAATTGCCATGCTGCCTGGCATGAGATGGTATCTCACTGTGGTTTTGATTTGCATTTCTCCAATGATTAGTGATAATGAGCATTTTCTCAGATATTTGCTGGCCACATATATGTTTTTGGGGGGGGGAATTGTTCATGTCCTTTGCCCATTTTTAAATGGGGTTACAGAACAAAGCTGGAGGCATCACATTATCCAACTACAAACTATACTACAAGACTAAAGTAAGAAAAATAGCTTGTTAGTGCAAAAACAGACACATAGACCAATGGAACAGAAAAGAGAACCCAGAAATAAAACCACACGCCTACAATCACCTGATCTTCAACAAAGTCAACAGTAACAAACAATTGGAAAAGGACTCCCTATTCAAGAAATGGTTCTGGGATAACTGGCTAGCCATATGCAGAAGACTGAAACAGGACCACTTACTTTCAATATATACAAAAATTAACACAAAATGGATTAAAGACTTAAATGTAAGACCTTAAGCAATAAAATCCCTGGAAGAAAACCTAAGATATACCATTCTAGACATCAGCCTTGGCAAAGAATTTATGACCCAGTTCCCAAATGCAATTATAATAAGAAACAAAATTTGAAAATTGGGATCTAATTAAACTAAAGGGCTTCTGCACAGCAAAAAAAACGATCAACAGAGTAAGCAGACAACGTACAGAATGGGAAAAAATATTCACAAACATTGCATCCAACAAAGGTCCAATACTTAGAATCTATAAGAAATCTTCAAGACAGTTTTCCCAAATCAAACATGTTTTTTAATGTATTCTAATTTAGGTTCTTGCAATTGTGAATACACAACACAAAGGTAACTTTCTAAATGCCTTAGGCAATGATGAAATTAGTCAATCACTCTGCAGCAATAAATCATTGTGGATTTATTAGTCATATATTGCTTTATGATTGTGCAGCACTTGACAGCTTCCAATGCTCTCATTCATGCCTTAACCCATTTTCAGCTCATAATAAACTGTTGAGCACACTTGGATGATTATGCTCATTTTACACCTAAGCAAATGGCAATGCAGAGGATTCAAAACCAGTCTGTGGGTCTACTGCTAATGGCAATGGGGAAACTGGGACACAAATTTAGAACTTGCAGCCTATAGTTGAATCAGACACACTTTTACAATACCAAGATGCTCAACATAAGAAACAGTCCCTGACACAGCTGGGACTATAACACAATAAGAGACACAGTCTCTTACAGACTCCTAACTTAATTTGTTACGAGACAAACAAGTAAAATTCTTCATAATAATAGAAGACAAGGATTCAGAAGTGGTCCCAAAACAGAACATGATACATTTCCAAATGGATCAAGAAGAAATGCTTACTGACTTTCCCTATTTTATTGTCAGTGTCTTTAACTTTATAAAATATAATAGGATGAAAGAGATATGTTATATGCTAAGGTTGTTAAATTTCTGTACTTCTTATAAGACATAATGATGAATTCATGAGTGATTATAATAATTACTAGAATTGGCAAAATAATGTGCAAGTAACATGTTGTACATTTCTCACTTAGTCCTCAAGACAGTTCTGAGATGTAGCTGATGTTATTTCCACTTTACAGAGAGAGAAGCTAAATCTTAAATTAACTTTTCCATGCAAACATAGCTAGTAACTAGCGGTGAAGCCCAGCACTGTCATATGATAAAGCCCAGGGTCCTCACCAAACACTATGCTTTTCCTCCCCTCTCCATCCTTCTCTGCAAATAGTAGTAACAGCACCATTACAAAACAACATAATAGTTTTTTTTGTTTTCTGTAGATAGAAATCTTTTTCAAATTGAATTATTTATTTATTCAATATATTTGTATTGTGTCTCTTTCTTGTGCATAGAAATATATTACATGGTTCCTGCTGAAAAAGATTTACCCTCTATTTGAGAGGATGACACAAAGAAAGATAGAGAGAGAAAGAGAAAGAGAGAGAGATCACAGTACAGAACTACTACTACTACTATTCGTACCACTAATAATAATAATTGCTACTCAACAGTGGAATCTTATTATGTACCCAGCTATTTTAAATGCATATCATGTGTAAACTCATGTAATACTCACAGCCTTGTGATACTTAAATAAGTCAATCATTTATCTGATTAAATATTATGTTGACTTATGTTTCAAGTTAACACTAAGATTTCCTAATTTTTGAAATGGTATAATAATATTTCACTTTATTATAAATCTGAGCCTAAATAGTAATTTTAAGGAAGTCATTACAGATATTCTTATTTTAAGTAATTCTCAACTATGTAGCTTTATAAGGTCAATATCAAGTTATTCATTAACTTAATAAAAGTCATTGAATATCAATATATGCACAAATTTAGGCAAGTTGCTATTAAGCTTCCTTAGGTATGACCTAAGCACCTTCAAGAGGCTTATCATCTAGCTATGTAAAGATCCAACCTGTGTGTATACCATCAGAGATGATCCAATATGCCACTCCCTACTTATTTTTTCTGCCTCTGCCTCCCTCAGCTACACAGATATGTCCATCAATAGCTCTACCAAGTACACTGCTGCCTATTATGTTTCCTAAGACAAACGGATAAAATGACAGACAGCAGAGCTCACCACTTGGTGGGTCTCAGTAAATAGTTGCAGCCTAGATCTAAATATTGAGTCATGCAATATATTCATTCACTACTGAGCACCTACTATGAGCACAGTTATAGCCCCTGAGAACATAGCAGTAAACAAAACAAAGTTCCTGTCCTCATGGAGTGGCATCTTGAACAAAATAAGAGAATAAATTGTGTAGACACATTCAGAGACAGGCATGCACACAAAGGAAATAGTAAGTGCCCCCTCAACCCCTTAACAGGCCCTCCTGTGTGATATTCCCCTCCCTATGTCCATGTGTTCTCATTGTTCAACTTCCACTTATGAGTAAGAACATGCACTGTTTTGTTTTCTGTCCCTGTGTTAGTTTGCTGAGGATGATGGATTACGGCTTCTTCTATGTTCCTGTAAAGGACGTAATTTCATTTCTTTTTATGGCTGCATAATATTCCATTGTGTATATGTACCACATTTCTTTATCTAGTCTATCACTGCTATAATAAATATACGTGTCTATGTGTCTTTATAGTAGAATGATTTATAATCCTTTGGGTACATACCCAGTAATGGGATTGCTAGTTCAAATGGTATTTCGGGTTCTGGATCCTTGAGGAATAGCCATACTGTCTTCCACAATGGTTTAACTAATTTACATTCCCAGCAACAGTGTAAAAGCATTCCTATTTCTCTACAGCCTTGCCAGCATTGGTTGTTTCTTCGCTTTTTAATAATCGCCCTTCTGACTGGTGTAAAATTGCATCTCACTATGGTTTTGACTTGCATTTCTCTAACAATCAGTGATGTTGAGCTTTTCTAAATATGTTTGTTGGCCATGAACATATATTTGTTGGCCACATAAATCTTCTTTTAAGAAGTGTCTGTTCATATCCTTTGCCCACTTTTTGATGAGGTTGCTTATTTTTTTCTTGTAAATTTGTTTAAGTTTCTTGTAAATTCTGGATATTAGACCTTTGTCAGATGGGTAGACTGCAGAAATTTTCTCCCATTCTGTAGTTGCTGATTCCTTCTGATGACAGTTTCTTTTGCTGTGTGGACCTCTTTAGTTTAATTCGATTCCATTTGTCAATTTTGGCTTTTGTTGCCATTGATTTTGGTGTTTTCATCATGAAGTCTTTGCCCGTTCCTGTGTCCTGAATGGTATTGCCTAGGTTTTCTTCTTTACATTTAAGTCTTTAATTCATGTCTAGTTAATTTTCATATAAGGTGAAAAGAAGGGGTCCAATTTCAGTTTTCTGCATATGGTTAGCTGGTTTTCCCAACACCATTTATTCAATAGGAGATCATTTCCTCATTGCTTGTTTTTATCAGGTTTGTCAAAGATCAGATGGTTGTAGATGTGTGATGCTGTTTCTGAGGTCTCCGTTCTGTTCCATTGCTCTCTGTGTCTGTTTTGGTACCAGTACCATGCTGTTTGGTTACCGAAGCCTTGTAGTATAGTTTGAAGTCAGCTAGTATGATGCCTCCAGCTTTGTTCAACACAAATAACTCAGAAAACCAATTCAAGCTAAAAATTTTAAAATTAACAAAAAAAAAATAGATATCTTTAAAAAAAAAAACAAAAACAAAAAAACCCCAGAAATCCAACAATAGACTAAGCAGAAGAAAGAATTTCATAACTTGAAGACAGGTCTTTCAAAATAATCCAATCAGACAAATAAATAGAAAGGAACATACAGAGCTGTCAAGGGACATTGGAACATCATAAAGTGACCACATTGATGAGTTATCAGTATTCCCAAAGATAAGGAGAGATCAGAAGGTTTAGAAAAACTATTTAATGAAGTAATAGATGAAAACTTCCCCAGTATAGCAAGAGAATTAGACACTCAGACACAAGAAATTCAGCAATCCTCAAGAAAATACAATGCAAAAGTCTGCACATTTTAATCAGACTCTCTAAAAGTCAAAGTGAAAGTGATAATTCTAAAAACAGTGAAAGAAAAGCTTCCAGTCATCTGTAAAAGAAACACCATCAGACTAACAACAGACTTCTCAGCAGAAACCTCACAAGCTAGAAGAACATGGGATGACATATTCAAAATGTCAAAGAAATAAAGCTGTGAGTCAAGAATTCTATACAACACTATTAACCTCAATAAATGAAGGAGAAATGAAGTCCTTCCCAGACAAACAACTGCTGATGGAATTCATTACCACTAGACTGAAATTACAAAAAAAAAAAAAATACTCAAGGGAGTCCTAAATGTGGAAACAAAAAGATGATGTTCACCATCATAAAAATACCTGAAAGTATAAAATTCACTGGTAATACAATTACGCAAAGAAGGAAGAGAAAGAAATCAAGTGGCAAAAGTACAGATTTCCACCAAACCACAATGACAAACAGAGAAAAAGAAAGAAAGAAAGAATGCATAAACAACTAGAAAACAATTAACAACATGGCAGGAACGAAACTTCATATATTGATATTAACCTTGAACATAAATGAGTTAAATATTCCACTTAAAAACATAGATTGGCTGAATAGATTTTTAAAAGCATGATCCAACTATATGCTGCTTTTAGAAACTGACTTTACCTGTAAAGATACACATAGATGAAGGTAAAGGATGGAAAAAGATGCTCCATGCAAATGGAAACAAAAAGTGAGCCAGAATAGTTCTTTTATCAGATAAAACAGACTTTGCATCAAAAAATAAAGCAAGAAACAGAGGTTATTATATAACGATAGATTAATTCAGCAAGAGGATATAACAATCCTAAAATATATCCACCTAACACTGGAGCATGAAGATTCATAAAACAAATATTACTAGACCTAAGGAGAGAGATAGATAGCAATACAGTAGTAGTTGAGGACTTTAACATCCCACTCACAGCGTGAGACAGATCATTTAGACAAAAAACAACAGCAACAAAGAGACTTAAATTAGACTTTAGATCAAATGGACCTAATAGACATTTACAGAACATTCTACTCAACAATTGTAGAATATACCTTTTTTTCACCAATACAGAATATTATCCAGTATAGATCATATATTAGGACACAAAACGAGTCTCAACAAATTTTTAAAAATCAAAATCATATCAAGTACCTTCTTAGACCATAGTAGAATCAATCTAAAATCAATATTAAGAGGAACTTCAGAAAGTATACAAATACATGGAAATTAAACAACATGTCCCTAAATAACTGTATTCAAGTCAAGGAAGAAATTAACACAGAAATTTAATTTTTTAAACAAATGAAAATGGGAAAAAAATTTAATTTTTTAAACAAATAAAGTCAATATTAAGAGAAACTTCAGAAAGTATAAAAATACATGGAAATTAAACAACATGTCCCTGGATGACTATATTCAAGTCAAGGAAGAAATTAACACAGAAATTTAATTTTTTAAACAACATACCAAAACCAGTGGGATGAGGCAAAAGCAGTAGTAAAAGATTAGTTTATAGCATTAACTGCCTACATCAAAATAGTAGAAAGATTACAAATTAATAAGCTAATAATAACACCTCAAAGAACGTGGAAAACAAAAACAAATCAAACCAAATTTAGCAGAAGAAAAGAAATAAAGATTAGAGCAGAACCAAACAAAATAGAAACTAAAAAAACAATACAAAGAATAATAAAATAAAAAGTTGATTTTTAAGAGATAAACAAAGTTAATGAACCACTAGCTACACTAACCAAGGAAAAAAGAGCGAAGACTCAAACAAAATTGGAAATGGGAAACATTACAATTTATATTACAGAAATGCAAAAGATTATCAAAGAATACTTTAAATAACCATGTGCTTACAAACTAGAAAACCTACAGGAAATGGATAAATTCCTGGAAACATTCCACTTCCCAAGATTGAACCAGGAAGAAATAGAAAACTTGAGCAGACAAATAACAGGTAGTGAAATTGAATCAATAAATTTTTAAAATCCTACAACAAAGAAAAACCCAGGACCAGATGGATTCACAGCTGAATCCTACCAAATGTAAAAAGAAGAACTAATACCAATTCTCTAAAACTTTCCAAAAAATCAAGAAAGAGGGAATTCTCCCTAATTCATTCTATATGACTAGTATCACCCTGATAGCAAAACCAGATGATACACACAAATGAAAATACAAACCAATATCCTTTATGAACATAGATGTAAAATTTCTCAACAAAATACTAACAAACAGAATCTAACAGCACATCAAAAGGTCAATACACCTTAACCATATGGATTTTCTATTAGGGACACAAGGATGGCTCGACATACGCAAGTCAATAAATGGGATATGTCACATAAACAAAATCAAGGACAAAAAGTATATGATCATCTCACTAGATGCAGAAAAAGCATTTGATAAAATTAAGCATTTCTTCATGATAAAACCTCTCAACAAACTAAGCATACAAGGAACACACCTCAAAATAACAAAAGCCATACATGACAAACCAATAGCTAACATCTTATTGAACAGGGAAGACTTGAAAGCATTTCCCCCCCAAACTGGAACAAGACAAGGATGCCCACGTTCACCCCTCCTATTCAACATAGTAGTGGAGGTTCTAGCCAGAGCAATCAGACAAGAGAAAAAAAATAAAAGGCATTCAAACAGGAAACCAGCAAGTTAAATAATTTATGTTTTCTGTTGATATAATCTTATATATAGAAAAACTTTAAACTTTTACCATAAAAACTTTTAGATTTGATAAATGATTTCAATGATGTTTAAGGATACAAAATCAATGGACAAAACTCAGTAATGTTTCTGTACACCAATAACGATCTAGCTGAGAATGAAACCAAGAAGGTAATTCCATTTACAATAGCTACAAAAAAAAAAAAAAAAAACTTAGGAATACGTTTAACCAAACAGGTGAAAGATCTCTATAAGGAAAACCATAATACAGCAATGAAAGAAATTGTAGATGAAAAAAACAAATGGAAAAACATTTTATGCTCATGAATCTAAAGAATAAATTTCATTAAAATGACCATACTGCCCAAGGCAATGACTTCATGCAATCCCTATCAAAATACCAACATCATTTTTCACAGAATTAGAGATAAAAATCCTAAAACTGGTTTGAAACCAAAAGCAGACCAAATAGACAAAGCAATCCTAAGAGAAAAAAGAAAAGCTGGAGGTGTCACATTCTCTAATTTCAAATTATATTACAAGACTATAGAAACCAAAACAGCATGGTACTGGTATAATAGAAGACAAATCAATCTATGGAACAGAACGTAGAATCCAGAAATAAAACCACATCCCTAAAACCAACTGATCTTTGACAAAGCCAACAGTAATATTCCTTGGGGAGAGTGCACCTTTTTAAATAAATGACGCTGAGAAAACAGGATTTCCATATGCAGAAGAATGAAAATGGACATTTATCTCTCACCATATACAAAAATTAACTCAAGATATATTAAAAACTTAAATACAATACCTGAAGCTTTATAAACACTAGAAGAAATTCTAGTCCAAATTCTTCTAAACATTGGTCCAGACAAAGAATTTATGACTAAGACCTCAAAAGCGTAAAGAAAAAAAAACAAAAATTGACAAATTGAATTAATTAAAATTAAAAGCTTATGCACAGCAACAAAAATAATCAACAGAGTGAACAAACAACCTGTAGAATGGAGAAAACATTTGCAAACTATTCATTCAACAGGAGACTAATATCCAGAATCTATAAGGAATTCAAACAAGTCAACATGGAAAAAAACAAATAACCCCTGTAAAAAGTGGACACAGGATATGAACATACATTTTTTTAAAAGAAGACATATGAGTGGCCAATAAACATATGAAAAGACGCCCAAAATTACTATTAGAGAAATGCAAATAAAATCATATTGAGACACCATTTTATGTTAGTCAGAATACCTATTAATAAAGTCAAAACGCAACAGATGTTGGCAAGGATACGGAGAAAAGGAAACTTTTATACACTTTTCTAGGGAATATAAACTAGTACAACCTCTTTAGAAATCAGTAGAGCTAAAAATAGAACTACCATTTAATCCACCTATTATTTAATATATTCGTGAGTATATTTAATACCCACTACTGGGTATCTACTATGCAAAGGAACAAACATCAATATATCAAAAAGACACGTGCACTTATATGTTTATCACAGCACTATTTACAATAGCAAAGATGCAAAATCAACCTAAGTATCCATCAGTGAGGACTAGATAGAGAAAATGTAGTACTTACACACAATAAAATACTATTCTGCCATAAGAAGGAATAAAATCACATCTTATGCAGCAACAGGTAGGAAACTGGAGGTCATTATCTTAAGTGAAACAAGTCAGGCACAGAAAGACAAATATTACATGTTCACACTCATAAGTGGGTACCAAAAAATGTGTATAAATGGACATAGAGTATGGAATGATAGACATGGATACTTGAAAGGGTGAGGGGGAAGGACAGAAGTGGATGATGAGAAATTAGTTAATGGATATAAGATAATTTTTGGGGGTAATGGATCCCCTGAAAGCCCTGACTTGACCACGATGCAATTCATGCATGTAACAAAATTGCATGTGTGACCCCATAAATTTTTCCATATCAAAATTTAAGACAATAATATTCTGAGAGTAGAAATAGAGTAACTTTAGCTATGGAAGACATTCATTGGCCAAGGATTGGAGGATTATCCTTGGGTGTAGAATGATAGCTGGTATGAAAATGATAAGGTATTAAAATATTCAAAGTATCACAAAGCAAAATAGATGAGTCAGACAAGATCCTCCCCACAGCAGGTTCAGCCTTTCTGATATGTTAAAATATAAGGGTGGCTCCATAAGGGCCACTCTACCCCTTAAAATAAATTTGGTTCAGGCTACTGAGGGTGCAAGTCACAAGAATTTAGTAGGACAGTTCTGTATTTAAATCTTTACTCCATTTTCAGCAGCTGTGAGGCATTAGGCCATTTCTAAAACCTCTCTAATATTGCTTTCTCCTGGTAGAATATAACTACCTCAGCAGTTGCTAGATGGATTACATGAAATAATCTAAGCACATGTTTCTAACACATACCTGGGATATAACAGATGCACAACAAATGTCAGTTTTCACTGCCCTCTTAAGAGGAATTATTCTTTTCTGTATCTGTGTTCATATTAGGATAGTGCTTACATCTACTTTTACTATTGAATAAAGGACTAAAGCAGAGAACTATGATTGTGTTTATACTTTAAACAATTCTATCAACATTAAGAAGAATATTAATAACCATATCATCATCATAAGGGAAACAGGGAATGAATGTTATGTCATCAACTTTAAAATCTTAAATTCAGTATGATAAGATGAGAAGTAAATGAGAGTAATGGGGAAAAAAATGAGTAGGATAAAAAAGAGCCATGGCAACACCTCATACGCCCTTTTTTCTTTCTTATCCACATTTTTTTTTTTTACTTTCTTCTTTTTCCTGCACTTTCCAATTGCAATTTCCTCCATATCTCAAGAACCAGTTCCATACCACATACTGTGCTAGGCACTCAGGATACCACAGGTAGACAAGGTAAATCCTTACCCTCAAGAGGCTTAGGCTACCCAGTAGTGAAAGACAACTCTAAAATGTCATGGTACATGTTGGAGAGGTTTTTACAGGGTGCTATGAGAGCAGAAATCCAGTGGAGCCTGGTTTTGCTTAAGGAAGGACAGATCCTTCATAGAGGAGGTGATAACCAAACTGAGCCTTGAAAATTGAGTACAAATTACACAACTACACAAGGATAGTTTGGTTACAGCATTTAACTGTTCTTTCTCCTATTGTCAAGCACCCAACCATCAATTTATCAGTCTTTGTACACACACACACACACACACACACACATACACAAAATCCTTCCTTCACATTCTCAAAGTTATTAGTGGGGGAAACGATCTAGTCAGGAAACTAATTATTAATTATTTTTGAGAATTAATTATTAAGAATTAATTCATAATATTTATTAATTATTGAGAATCCTTGGAAGTTGAAGCTGCAAATTTTACTTAAAAGATGATACGTAACTAGTTCTTGTGATTGCAGCATGACCAGAAACCTTAGCTTTTCACAGTAGACCTGCTAAGCTGAGATTAAATAAACCAGTAGCTCTCAAACAAGAGAGTATATCCGATTCTGTGGAAGACAATAAACATTCAGATGCACAAGTATTTCACTTCTCTTTGTCCTCATTTCTGAAACCATGGGGACTTCTTAAATCAAAATTCTGATGATAGAAATTGAGTTTGAGGAACTAAAGAATAAAACTCTCCATATAAGTTAATAGCTTTCTTTTTAGAATATGTATACCTATGTATATTTCCATTTGCACTTTTACTAAAACAAAATTTTGCTTGCAGAAAAAAATGCTATGCAAACATGCCCTTAGAGAATAATGAGTTTTGATATTTACAGGATACAAAAATTTTCTCAATGCTAATAAATTAATAATGTTCTAAGCCTCCAAACCACAGGTTGTTAATTTAGTGGGATGTTTTCAAAGTAACTCTAATTATATCTAATTATAAATATTTTGTGTCTACAGTTTCTTAAGAAGAATGTCTTTTTTGCATAATTTCTAAGTATAAGGAACACGAGCAATTTCCAAAAATGGTTACAACAGAATTTTCTTAGACTACAAATGTTTTTCTCTCTGTCCCCATTATAACAATTTGCTACATCAAATGCCAACAGCTAATTTTTAAAAGCAAGCCAAAATAGGCCAAATAATTTTGTTGTACAGATGACTATTGTCTAAAAAAAGAAAAAGAGCAGATTAGAAAAAAATTCATCTATTAGAAGTAGCTATCCAGATGGAGATGTAACATGAGATGAGCTGTTTTGTTATTACTGTTGCTGTATAATCCAATTATTTTGGTGAATGATTCTATTGTCTTATATCCTGAAGCTTTAGGAAAATAACTTGAGAGGAGTAAGTATTTCATCCATAGAGACCCAAATCCAGTTAGGCAATATTTTGGATCCATGTCAATGTGTATTTGTTTTATTTGTTTAGTTTTTTCATAAAATGCATCACTGTCAAAGGATGAGTTTTCTATTGCTGCATAAAATTTTACCACAATCTTAATGGCTTAAAACCACACACATTAATTGTCTCACAGTTTCGGTGGGTCAGGAGTCCGGGCTTAGCTTAGCTCAGATTCTAACAAGACTGCAGTCAAGACATTGGCCTGGATGTGTTCTCATTTGGATGCTTGACTGGGGAAGAATTAACTTTCACATTCATCCTGATTGTTGGCAGAATTTATTAATACTTTATTTCAGCTGTATGACTGAGAGTCACTTCTTAATAGCTGCTGGTTAGAGACCACACTTAAACCCTGGAAGTCATCACTGAAGCTCCTGTCACATGCTCTTTTCCAAGGATATCTTACAACATCACTATTTGCTCTTTCAGAGCCAACAAGAGAAACTCTATACAGTTTTCTGAGAGAGTCTAATATAATGTAACGTAATCACGAAAGTAGCATCCCATCATCTTTGCCATAGTCAATGGCTTAACACAAGTCTGGTCCTATTCTGGGGGAGGAGTTTATATAATAGTATGACTCAAGAGGGGTAACCTCAAAGTGTGTCTCCCAAAATCAGAAATTGTACTGAACATTTTAAAATTTGCCTCTTAACTTCTCTGTGCCCTGGAATATATGTCCCATGAAACCAGGAAAATTCTGTTAAAATTATCCTTTAAAAAAACCTCTTTCTTATTAATAAAATCTAACCAGAGAAACTATTCAAATATTTGTTTTAAAAGTTACAGATGAATTAACTACAAACATGTAAACTACACACAAAAGAAACCATTTATGATTTTTGAATTTTATAATTTTGTGAATTTTTTTAATATTGACACCAATAACACTCTTAGTTGTCTAACTTTGTCAGTCGTCTTGACTTTCTAATAATCAGTCCCAACTAAATACATTTACTAATATATTAATTATGATATAACCTGAATAGATGTAACAAAGAAGCCAGTAACACATTGACTGCAATAAGGCAGAAGTTTATTTCTCACACAACAGACTGGCCGGTATGAACTGGCAGGACAGCTCACTTGTATAAAGTCATTCAATAACCTAGGTTTTTTCCTGTCTTCTAACCATGTCATGTTTTCTTTGTCTCCTTGGCCAAAACAAAGGCAGGGACACGCCCATTTTGCAGAAAATAGGAAGGAGAAAAGAGCCAAAGACCAGGGCAGTAAGATCTGTTCACATTGCATTGACTCAAAAGCAGTCACAGGTCGCACGTAGCTGCAAGGAAGCAGCAGTAATCACTAGCTGTATAGTTTGAACCCAGGACAAAGGGAGAAACAGATTATAGAAAATAACTAGTAGCCTGCAGTAACAGTAAAACAGCTTATCAGAATTCCTGATTTAAGATGAACAAATCAGATTACAGGTGCTCTTTGATTACCTGGATCATGGCATCACACCTGGCATGTACAACCATTGTATCATACATAGAATACAATGTAGGCCTCCTTTGAAAGGCATGTGTTTGCTCACTTACAAAATAAAATTAATATAGGTTTTTCTGTATTTTTCTTACAATGTTGTTGTAATGAATAATCAGAAGATGTTTCTTCAGTGTTGCTCTCTTGAGGTTAATAGGCTGCCTCTAATATGATAGTTGCACAAAGTCATTATATGAGTAGCACAATTTTCCCTTTTGACAAATACAAGATTATTTTTCTCTAGAAAATGAAATAAAAATGTTAACACTCTTCTTTTTTTATAAAACTGTAAAGAATTCCCTTTTTGAATATTCATGGCTTTTAATTTTCAAATTCTTAATTTTCCAAATTGTACCTAATTGTGATTTACCAAAGCATTATGCTCTTGTTTTTACAAGTCTCATTTGGCTTTTTATAGGCAGTATAAGCAAAATTCTTCCTCTATGTGCAAAATGTTGTGTTGAACAAATAGTCTCCTTTATAACACAAGTTTCTAGAAGAACTAAGTAAGATCTTCCCCCCTACATAGCAAATTATTATTATGATTATTACTTTTAATCCAAATATTTAACCTCCCTAAATCATCTCTCTAAGTCTTGAGTGATAATTATAATGGTAAAATATTATTTTCTCATGTAGTGATTATGTACTCCAAAGAGTCCTGGCCCCTAAAAAGAGCGTTTTAAGATACACAAAAGAGCCAAGTCACTGAGTTTATGGATTGTAGATGTAACATAGGTTACTGCACCTATACATTAGCTACAAAGAAAGAACAAGTTCAAGAAGGGGGAGATGATGAAAACAGGCATTCAGCCACATGACACTTTAAAATCCATTGATGCTAAATGTGATCCTGATGCCTCTCCACTCAGCACGCACACAAAAACATACCAAGCTGTTTCTCACCTGGTTCTTTGCTCAAACAGGATTCCCTGTCTGGCTTGCTTTTGTAACCTCTCTCCTCCAAAGCAGCGCATACTCATTTCTAATGCTCAGTTCAGCTGTTATCTCCTTTGGAGGTTATCTCTTTTGGAGAAAGGGTTATCTCTTTTGGAGAATGAGTTGGGTCCCCCCACCACATAGGTCTCTGATTACATTTACTCTGACATGTTTATCTCTTTTTGTATCTGCCTCCCCACTAGGCTGGAAGCTCCTTGAAGACAGTCATGCAGTTTACTCTTCTTTGTATATAGATGCCTGATACATAATGCACACTGAATAAATGTGTGTTGAAAAATAAATTAATGAATTAAAGAATATCATAATTTCTATGACAGTATATAATGCTGCATGATCAAATTGTAGGGGTGCTAAATTAGGGGTGTAACTTATCCAAAATTATTTTCAATGTTAATTAAAATAATTATTTCAGTGATCTGCTTTGATAACAGGTGAAACAGTAAGTTAATTTTTTTGCATCCAGGAAAAAGTACAGGAAAAAGAAAAAATTAGAAAGTAAGTTAATTTGATTAAGCATCTATTATTACAGGCACTTTGCTGGCACAAATACATTTTCTCATCCATTCATTCTTTCAACAAATATTCAGAGTGCCTACTATGTTCTAGCAAATATTTTAGAGATACATAGCAAACAATGGGAAAAAAAAGACAAACCCTGGATTCATGGAGCTTATATGGGGGACAGGAAGAAGCAGCCAGGGTGAAAATGAGATAGAAAGTAAATAAGTAATATAAGTAAAATATATGAAATAGTGCTAAGAAGTATAACAGAAAACATGAATGCGAAATGTCGTTAAGGGCTGAAGTTTTAATTACAGAGGCATGGAGAGCCTCACTGAGAAAATGAATTTGAATAAAGACCTAAATTAAGTGAGGGTGATGGCTGTGTATCTATGTGAAGGAAAACAAAAGATAGGGCAGGTAAGACAAGAACTGAGAAAGTAATTTTAGGTTTATCAACATGGAGGTCATCACAGTCTTTCAGTAGAGAGGTAGAGATGAAAATCTGATTGAAGTGGGTTGAAGAGAGAACGTGAGGAGAGAGTTTGGCAAAGGCAAGTCTAGTTTAATCTTCTCAACAACTCTGTCAGGTAAGTAGTTAGGAGTTCATTTATAGATGAAATTGAAGCTCACACATGTTAAATAATTAACAAGAGGCTGAGCCAGGATTCTAATTCAAGCCAAATTTATTTCCCCAAAAGCTCTCCAATTTATCAAATTGTTCACTGACTCCTTTGGCAATTGTGATACTCAATTCAATGTCAGCTTCACTGCATGATAAACAATTGTTTAATTGATACATAACTGATCCTTATTTCAGAAAAAAATATTATTAACTAGAAAGCCATTAAATGAATGACTACGTGAAGACTTAGACATTGGTTCCAACACTTGGCAAGATACACAATTCAACAAAAAATAAGTGTCCTACACAAATACTTGCTCGACAAACTAATCAGATTACAAGGTATTCATGCATCCTCCATGCAAAACATTTAAAGTGGATTTTACCCACAAGATTATCAGTCAGTCAGGCTGAGGACCTACTCTTTTTCAAGCTAAGAGGAATTACAAATCAGAGTATTATAATTACATAGATGTTTAGGTGCTTTTCTATTTTTTCATTCTTCAGGAATGTGTGTGTGTGTGTGTGTGTGTGTGTATTTACTTTCCTGTAGATTAGATTGTTTTTCTGGTTTCATATACTTCTGATACGTAGAAATTGTGGCTATGGTAATCCAATTTTACAAGGATGATATATATTGCAGAGATAAAGTAGAAGAATGTTTTTTATTATAAAAAATTTCAAACATAAAAAATATGTAGACAGAATTGTATAACAAATTCCACGTGCAGCAACAGCTACTGGTTCATGACTAATTTTGTTTCTATCCTCACTTACCTCCCTCTCTCCCTGTCAGATTATTTTGAAGTAAATAACAGGCATCATATTATATCATCTGTGTATGTGTTGGTGTGAGGAGATTTAAAAATAAGTCACATGGCTTACTTGCACAGTAAGGAAGTAAAAAACATCTAAGTTCATTATCTTCATTTGGCAGTACCCAAGTTCAAGTTCTATAAGAATAATAGTATCTACGTTAGATGACCACCTGGACTGAACAAATTGAATCTTGGAACATGCATGTTTTTAACTGCATTTTTATTTTTACTTCAAGGCCACCCCATATTCTGGTTCTATATTCAATTCTTTCCTATTGTGTCCCCCTGTTCTGGTCAGTTCTCTCTTCTCATTCTCTTTCATTAATACCACATTCAAACTTCTGCTTTTCTCTCTCAAGTCTAGAATACCACTACCCTTCATTCAAAACTAATACCTCTCTTAAGGTTCAGGTCAAGTACAAGGTCCTTCAAGAAGTCTTCCTGGAATAGTTCAAATCATGGAAATCTCTCCATTTCTGAAATCCTATTTCTGTTATAGTTTACGCCATTCAAAACTTTACCATATATAATCTCCTATGTTTGTTTTTCCAACTTGACAAGCTCCTATACGGCAAGATTGATAATTTATACCTGATTTATATTTTAAACTTTATACCACCTGCCACAGAACTGGTTGCAAGTGTTCAATAAATATGTATTAATTAATTAATGGATTTAATGGATCCAAATATTTACCTAGGACTGGAAATGCTGGGTTAAGTGAGTGTCTTAGAATGTAATATACTCATTTAAATGTTCTAATTGCTAAACTTCTCCTAAAGAGAAATTTACTAATAGCCTAGAGTTCGTTCACACATTTTTAAAAATCAAGACTCTAATTTAAACTCTTCAAGACGTGAGATTTGCCTAATCATGATAATACTCCTGACTTAGATTTCTGTGGTATTTATTTTTGTGAAGGCTCTGAAAGTCATCTTTTTAAGAAGTACTAGGAGCACTTGAATGGAAAACTGAATGTTCTCTCTTGTTAGAGTTCATCACAAATGCTGAGCTGGGGACAACCCCTAAAATAGCACATGACTCAATCTATTTCATTTATCTTGTAAGGCATTTGAAGATGGAATATTTTTATGTGCTGAACCAATTTGATTTCTCTATATGACTTGTCATTCATATTTTTTTCTTTTCCCACTCAAGACTGTGATTTTAATAGTGATGAAATGTAATGACAAACATGTGAATGAAATATGTCATTATTATTCTTGACAGAAACAATATGCTGCTATGAAATTTTGGTATCAAAATTTACTCCATGATAATATTAGGAAGAAAATAAACGCTCTATCTTGATCATATTTTTTAAAATATCTGGAGTAGGTTTTGACAACCTTTAGTGATAATCATTTCCTATACTAGATACTTCTACATTGCAAATTCCTTTAGGCCATTTCAACTTTTGTTTAGCCTTTTATCCCCTGATAAAAGGGGACATTTGAATATTAGAATACTACCTAATAAGTATGCGCTTCTTAAGTGCTTGATGGGATACATTATTGGAGTTATAATGCTAATTGATGCTAATTTCATGAAGGGGCAGAAAAGAAGATACCTCTTTATAATTCTATATGGAGGAAAATACTATTCAAATGAACTGATCACACACCAACTTAAATTTTAATCCCCAACAAAAGAAAATAAGTAGGGTAAAGAGGAGGTTGTAAGCTCCCATTGCACTCTTCTCAGATTCTAGAGGGCCTGGACACCCACACTTAACAAACCCACATCTGAGTCTCTAGAGGAAAAAAGAAATAGCTCTGTGGCTCAGAATCACTAAAAGAAACAGTAACACCTAAAATGGACTGAGTGCTTACTAAGCGCCAACCACTGCCCTAAGCACTTCTTAGTAATTACCTCATTTTCACTTCATCACAAACCTGTGAGACAGATTTCATCTTATGTCCACATTGCTGGGGAGTTGACAGCCTAGAGGCATTCACCCAGAGCCTTCACCCTTAGCTTTCCTTCACACTGCCTCTCTGTTATTTTAAGCCTCTCTCCACAAAATAGTTTCTCTCCACAAGACTTTGTCTTAGCACTCATTCTCCAATATATGTCATGGCCAATATCCCAATCTCCAGTGGCCAAGTTTCCAAAAACTGCTCCTGTAAATAATTAAAATAAGACCATTTTTTTGTGTGCTTTAAGTTCTGGGGTACATGTGCAGATCTTGCAGGACTGTTGCATAGGTACACACACGCCATGGTAGTTTGCTGTCTCCATCCCCCGGTCACCTACATCAGCCATTTCTCCCACCGTTATCCCTTCTCAACCTCCCTGCCCCCGACTATCCTCCCGTCTTACCCCAGCCCCCACCCCCCAACATACCCCAGTGTGTGATGTTCCCCTCCCTGTGCCCATGTGTTCTCATTGTCCAACACCCTCCTAGGAGTGAGAACATGTGGTGTTTGATTTTCTGTTCTTGTGTCAGTTTGCTGAGAAGGATGGTTTCCAGATTCATCCATGTCCCTACGAAGGACACGAACTCATAGTTTTTTATGGCTGCATAGTATTCCATGGTGTCTATGTGCCACATTTCCTTTGTCCAGTCTATCATTAATGGGCATTTGGGTTGGTTCCAGAAAAATAAGACCATTCTTTTGTAGACAGTCTTAATGCAATGGTAGCCTTCTATGTTACCCTTCCAAACTGTCTTTTCAGGTGAATTTTTTTTTTTTACCTTCTGATAATATAGGTATTACTATGAAACAAGGGTCTTAGTCCTAGAACAGAGGCATCCAATCTTTTGGCTTCCCTGGGCTACACTGGAAGAAGAAGAATTTTCCTGGGCCACATCTAAAATACTCTAACACTAATGATAGCTGATGAACTCAAAAAAAAAAAAAAAAATTAAAAACTGCAAAACAATATTATAATGTTTTAAGAAGGCTTATGAATTTGTGTTGGACTGCATTCAAAGCCATCCTGGACTGCATGCTGCCCACAGGCCATGGGTGTGACAAGCATGTCCTAGAACTTTAACTCTGTCTTCTCTTCCCCAGCTGAAATGAAAGTCTAATGCCTGAATTTAACTTTGTTTCTTGTCAGGATGTAAGCAACCTGCTGTTCCCCCATGTGTAGCTCCCCTTGTAGACACGCGGTATCACCTAATTCCTAGTGTCCAGGACCCAGGACCCAGCCAAGTTGATTCTGTTCCTCTATTTACTCAGCTTCCATGCTTATAGACAGGAAAATCCCTTCCTGAGTCTGGCATGGTTTCTTTCTCTGCCACCAAATAAACAAGCTTTCAGAAATGTGGCTCCAAATCCCATATGGATGACACTTTCAAGTTTGATGTTCCCATAGCAGAAGTATTATTCTTGAATGAAACTAAGGGTCTGTGTCCAACTGTAATGCAATTAAAGTTACCTTTCAGCATCCTCTGGCGTTCCCCAAACAGACGACATTGAATGAATCAAGCCAGCAGGGCCGTCCTTAGATACCCACAAGCAGTGAGGAAATGTGAGTGCAAATCCCTCTGGTATTCCCCCTTTATCACTTTCTTTCTTGATTATGTTCCCTCTCCACAAAAGAAAAGTCCAAACACTGCCAGGTTTGGCACCTCAATCAGATCTGACCTTTTTGGTAGTTGTACTACAAGAGAATCTTATTTTCTCATTTCCATTTCACTCAAAACAAACAAACAAAACAACGACCCCTGCCTTTTACTCAATCAACCTGCCTCTGACAAACAAATCCACATTACCGTGGCAATTACTTATAATAGCTTCATGTTTTATCCTTCTTGATAACAGCTATATATTTAACAAGGACACTTGGAAAGTAAATAGTTTTGAAGTTTCAGGAAATGTGATAAACGTAAGTGAGAATCAGGAAAATTTTTCCTAGGCCTCTAAATAATACCAATTGGAAACAGCCCTATTGTCTGACCTTGGAGTTATGCATTAAATTTCATTAAAAAGTACACCTCGTTAAGTGAAGAGAAATGACAATTCCTGAGCACTCACTCTATGCCTACGCACTGAGTTTTGCACACGCAATTTCATTCAGTTCCTAATAACAGTCCTGTGCTATGCAATGGGTATTATTATCCCCATTTTACAGTGAAAGAGACCGGGGCTCACCAAGCGTACATAGATCCAATTGCTCTTCCCTAAGTAGTAAAACAAGAATTGCACATTAGGTGTGCCTCCCTCCCAACCATGGTCTTTATTCACTTTGTTACTAAGATCTGACTCCTATTTTCTGTCATCTTTTGGCAGCTACCAGTCTCTGTAAATATCCCTTATCAAACTGTCTGTAAGAATACTGGCTCCATTGAGGGGTGCTTTCCATCTTTAGTACCCAAAGTGTCAATGGCAAATGAGCAAAACAGAATTATTTAGATCATTGAGGATTCTTCCGATAGGTACTAAAATGTTACACTAAATGAAAGTAAAGCCTATGTTTCAAGTACAAAGTGGTATGTGGGGAGCTGTTCCAAAGGAAAAGGGAGTTCGCTTTCCCATGACTAGGGCATGGGGAAGGCAAGAGAGCAGCTGTGGTTTCATAAACGGCAAGAGCTCACTGAAAAGATAAGGGTCTCTGATGCAAGAGTATGACCCCTTTGTGCTGATGGGCTGATCACAAGAAGCTGGGGCCTTGGGAAGGATGACAAAAAGACTCCCATGTGCTTGAGGAAGCAGCAACCGTGTTGACCCCAGAGGAGCTACAAATCTGCAGTGCCACAACTCCATCTCAGGGGTCTGTGTCTCAGTTGCTCTCTTTTATGCATGATGCATTGTTCCAAAATGTCACAGTGGTTAGTGATATCCTTTGTTCCCTCCCCTCCATTGCCAGCTGAGTCAGGCTCTGCAATCTCAGGCTTGAAACCTCCTGGAGGTGTTACTCCAAGACCAAACTCTTCCATTTCCCATACTGTCAACCTAGGTGCCAAGGAGACTCAATGCTAGTAAACTGGAACATTGTTATCTCTGTGCCACTGCAAAACTTTCATAACATCAGTTGCTTCTGTCGCCACATGTTAGAGGCTTTTATTAACAAAAACAGATACACATGCTTCTTTTTCTCTCAGGATGCATGCGTAAATCATGGTGGCTGGTTTGGAATGAATTTTCCAATCAACTGCACTGTGATCCCAAACTATCTGTCCTCTCCAGCTCTCTGGCCTTGTTGTTCAGTCTAGCTCACTCCATCTCATGCCTTCTTCACTTTGCTCTTGGGGCTTCCTCCATTTCTTTTCTTCATGCACTTGCACTTCCTCCAGGTTCACCTCCAG
This sequence comes from Plecturocebus donacophilus, assembly GCA_004027715.1. NCBI lineage: Eukaryota > Metazoa > Chordata > Mammalia > Primates > Pitheciidae > Plecturocebus > Plecturocebus donacophilus. Next base: position 49,818 of record PVKP010003382.1, on the reverse strand, counting down.
CCATCCAGCAGCTAAGATTTCATATGTCCAGACGTCAGAGTTCAACAGTGGAGTGTGATTGTTTTCAGACAGATCCTCAGCCTTCATGTAAATCTGTGGATATGTCAGGTATAGGGAGTAGGGAGGAGTCCTAAGGCAGAACTGTGCCCAATATGTCATGAAGGAAAGGAATAGGGCTTTTGTGGCTCCAGAAGTGTGACTATAAAGAAAAATAACTGGATTAGAGTGGGTTACCAAGAGGATGGGCAGGGACCAATCAAAGGAAGTATAACTAACTCATAAGAAGTTTTGATGCAAACTGAGCAAATGTTTATGATATTCCCTTTGCCCATCTGGACAGCTTTATACTGTGCCATGGTGCTTCACATACTCAATTTGTTTTACCAGTTTTTACTACTTAGCGGGACTGAAGATTATAGTATTAATTAGTACTACTCAACAAATGTTCCGCTTCACCATCAGAATACATGGTAGGATTGAGCTTGCTTTCTCCTCATGTAACCTCTTGAAGGAGTGATGTATGTCATGTCCATATGGAAGCTTTATCAACTAGAGAAAAATTCACTATAGTCTCTTTCCACCTGTGTGGGCAAGCAAGAACTTTCAAGATGGAGTCTGCTCCATCAGCCCGCATCCTGGAGTAAGGGCACATGAATGAGGGTCTCTGGTCAACTCATGATGAGCGAATCATGTGAATAAGAAATCTCTGTGGCTGAAAGTTAGTAAGTTCTCAGGATTGTTTGTTATCACAGCATAACTTATTCTAAGCTGACAAACAGAAGAATGTATAGAGTTTATTTGTGTTTTTAATAATATATAGACATGGAAGAAAATCAAAGGAGCCAATCTTCATTCAAGTTATCTTAGTAAATTATCTAAAATAAGGTTCATACTAGATCCATAATACCAATTGTAATAAGCTACAAAATTACATTCAAATGTTATCTCCTAAAGCTATGCTATGTTTTATGTATGCTGTATTTCATTAACCTCCATACAACTTTGTAACCTCCACACAACTGAAAGTTTTAGGTGAAAAAAAGCAATGTTGGTCTCAAATTATGTAATTTCAAGTGAGAGCAGTAAAAACATCACAAAACACATATATTGCCAGCTCCTTGGAAACCCCAGGATCACTTGAAGGCCTTTTCTGTCTAAAAAGACAAATTAGAACAGATTCAGAATACTACAATACAAAGTTTCCCTGAACCCAGCTAAAAAAAAATATGATAGTGACCATTTTTAGGTGATCTTTTAAGCAGATAGACACAGCCACAATCATCCACATTGAATAAGGAAAAAATTCTTTCATGTCATAAATTCTTCCTTATGTTAAAACACACACACACACACACACACACACACACACACACACACACACACATTCTTACAAACATTTCAATGGATTTTCCATCGCCAGCAATTAGATTATGGTGTTCATTTGCGTGGTGTCCTTTGATGCTGCCTAGAGCTTGTTTTCATCATTCCTTGACTGATGTGAAAACATGTCCTTTAACCATTTTTTTCATCAAGGGTAAAGACAAGCAGTATTGATGTTTAGTCATTACAATCCCTTTAGATTTTAAAAACAATTTCCATTTAGAGTATGAAACTAGCAGATTCACACTGTAGGAGTCTGTTTCTTTTTATAGTCCCCATGGCCTTTGGCAGGGGATGGTACGCACTTGCAAATGGTCTGCTTTGTGCTATCTCTCTGCTTAGTCTATAGAAATTTTCCACTAGAAGAACCAAAAGACCACAAAGAGCTCCTTTTCTCTCTGGGCAAGCAGCGATGTGGACAGCAGACAGAGTATGGAAGCTGAGTGTCTTTTGGCAGGGAGCCATGTTAGGAGACAGCTCTTGGCTACCCTGAAAGCTGCTCTGTATTTATCTGTGATGGAGGGATGTGTAAATCATAGCTCCAGCAGAAGTGCTTACACATAGTAGTCACCATGTAAAAATGAGTGACTCTATAGCTTTTATTTGACATTGTTCTTATATATGACCAAATATATGTTCTTACATATGACCAAATTCCAGTGAAGATACCAACTTAAAACACAGTTGTGACACTTGCTTTTATGCCATTGGAAAAATCATCTCATTGCTTATCTGACAACTCACTTCCAGGATGTTTGGTTTTTTTCTTCTTCTTCTTTCAAATTCCTCCTTTCTTTGCTTGTGTCTTTAAAACTAGAGATTTAGTGGAAAGGAATAATCTTCATTTCTCTAATGCATGAAATTATGTTTCTAAATATTTGAATAGCATTTATTATTATAATTATTGTACTATTATCATAGAACATATAGGAGCTTGAACTCTAGACCTGGGATCCCTTGTTCTCCCCTACTCTATGGTTGTGCATTTAACCAAGTATCTTTCCTAATATCTTCTTGTGTTTCTGTAAAGATAAAATTATTTAACAGATACAAAGATTTTAGGACAGAGTCTGGAACATAAGAACCTCTAATTTATGTGTTTTTCATTGTTACTCTTGGAAAAAAGTAACACCTTATTGCAGAGCATCGACTTCTAATACAATCCAGTGCAAGAAAAGATAATTATAGTGGTAAGTTTATACTGAGAATCCCCAAATTGCTCACCATAAAAGACTCATTTACAGACACCACACTGAGAGAGCCACTACTTCAACAAAGAAGTTAAACAGCACTTGGCCTATAAAAATCTTTCCTTAACTAATTAGGAAACCTTGATCTTTAATGTCTAGATCAGCTTTCAGCACAGTCCTCTGGCCATGATGTCTTGGAAGGTCATTGAAAGAAAGCCTTCATCTCCACAGTCCCATCTTGCCATAATTCTCAGAGTTTATTAAATGAACACCATGACCAACTCTAAGGACCTATACACCCTTGGTAATGCAACAATCCACAGAATAAAATCAGCAAAGAGGCCCCACCAAAGTAAATGTCATGCCTATTGTGAATATCCTTCCCTGATTCTACACAATTCCTTCCGCTTCTATCTTGTAATGCAGTAGACTCTGAAACCAGACTGCTTGGGTTAGAATCCTGGCTCTGACACTTACTATTATGTGATGAAGGGCAAGTTAGCTACACTCTCTGCACCTTAGTTTTCTCCAATACAAAATAAAGATGACTACAGCAACTAACTTTTAAGGTTGCTGTAAATCCATATGAGTAAACATATGTAAAGTACTTAAAACAATGCTTGGCACATAGTAAACATTCAACTATTGTTATTAATATTAGCTATTATTAGATTAAATTATGAAATTGACTTTTTTAGCAATAAAATATGTAATGACCATTTCATATAGTTCAATATAATATTATATGACCCTTCCATAGGTTATCTGCAGGGACAGGAATAGACACAATGTTTATGAAGATTTATTCAAAATATCTGACACAAGAGAAAACATAACAAACACTGGCCTCCATTAATTTTATTACTATAATCTAAGTAATCTGGTATACATGTTGTCAAAGACATAGGTTATATAAAGATCAGGTTATACCATTTGAGATGTAATGTGATTCAAGATAGTTGAAATAACATTTTCTACTTTGCTATTATTCTGTCTGAAGTCCAAGAAAGCACACCTTTTACGTTGTAGTTCTGTCAAAGCTTTTCAACTACAATCTTTTTTACATAAATTGATCAGGTCTTAGTTTATGAAATGAAATTCATCCAATCCCAAAACGTGCTCACTTTAAGACTTTGTTCCCACCCACCTAAATTTTCTTTTGTAGATTTCTGACTAGTTTCTTCTGATCTCTGCTTTCATGTTTTATGTTGAGTAGCCAAGTTTTCTATCCCCAGAATCCTCAGGCAGCTCCATCCTTAAATGTATTTTGCCTTTCTCATTGTCCTGGCTTCTAACCACTGGCGTTCTATTGTAATTAATAATGGCATTTAGCAAGGTCACTAGATATAAGGTCAATAGTATATTTCAAATCAATTTTATGTTCAATATTAGGTGGCTAATTTCATGTGTCAACCCGAGTAAGTCACAAGATGCCCAGATATCTGTTTCAACATTATTTCTGAATGTGTGTGTGAGGGTGTTTTGGGATGAGATTAGCCTTTGAATCTGAGAGCTCTGTAAAGTAGAATGCCCTCCCCAATGTGAGTGGGCATTAGCCAATCCATGGAGAGCCTGAAGAGGACGAAAGGCAGAGGAAGGAGGAAGAAATTCTCCTACTCTCTGTTTTTTTTTCCCCTGCCTCGCTGCTTGAGGTGGGATATCTCCACTCATCTTTGCCTGCCCGTGGGCTGGGATGTACACCATTAGCTCCCCTGCTTCTCCAGCCTTCAGACTCGGACTGAGTTACACCCCTGGCTTTCACCAGCATGCAGACTGCAAATCATGACTTTTGAGCCTCCAGAAGCACGTGAGCCACTTCCTCATAAGAGATTTCTCTCTCTCTCCCTCTGTGTGTGTGTGTATGAATATAGCGAGAACAGAAGCAATAGAATATATATATACACATATGTATATATTCATATACACATCTATATCTGGGTATATATGTGTGTGTATATGTGTGTATATATATGTATGTGTATACGTGTATATATATGTATATGTATACATGTATATGTGTATATATGCATATGTATATGTATATATGTGTACACATATGTATATATGTATACACATCTGTGTGAACACTTTACATATGCTGACTTATATGCATTTACAGCAACCTTAAAAGTTAGATGCTGTAGTCATCTTCATTTCATATAGGAGAAAACTAAGGCACAGAAAGTATAGCTAACTTGACCATATACATACCCACACATATATATTTATATATACATATATAATACATATTCATATGTATATGAGTATGAATGTATGTATTATAGATGTATACATGTATAATACATATGTTCATATGTACGTGAGTTTGAATATATGTATTATATATGTACATATACATAATATATATTCATATGTATATATGTGTGAGTGGATATATATATCTATATGTGTGGGTATATATATATATATATATATATATATATATATATATATAATTGATTCTGTTTTCTGGAGAAGCCTAACAGCAATATTATCATCAACAAATATGTAGAAAATAAATTTAAGAAACAACACATTTACAATAGCAGTATAAAATATAAAACACCTAATAATAAACCTCATTTTAAAAATTACTATGTGCTCTACACAAACACTACATAACATTTTTGAGAGATAAAAAGATCTAAACACAGAGAGGGATATATCATGTTCATAATCTGGAAGATTCAATATCAGCTTCTCCAAATTGATCTAAAAAGCCAATGTAAACCTTCCTCTCTAAGAGTGCCAAATTATATTTTATAAAAATATATAAACTCTTTCTAAATGACAAAGAATAACTAAGACAATCTTAAAGAAGAACAAAGGTGGAAGACTTACAAGGTTTATAGCAAAGTTACAGTAATTAAGCCAGTGTAGTATAGATACAAGAATTGAAAATGTCCAGAAGAGAAAGCTCAGAAACAGAATGAAAGAGAAGTCACAGATATGGACACCTGACTTACAACAAAAGTGACACTGCAAAATAGTGGGAAAAGTACAGGTTTTTCAATAAATAATGCTGAGTCATCCGATAATCATATGGCATTAAATGAATGCTGACTCCTTACTAGCAAACGCCACAAACAAAAGTTAACTCCAGATAGAGTGCTGATCTAAATGTGAAGTGAAACTACAAGGTTTCAAGAAAGTGGCATAATATCAAGACTTTTCAATTGACAATGATTTCCCAAACAAAATAGAAAAAATATTAATCATAAATTAAAATTAAGATATTCAGTTTATCAAAAGAAATCTGTAAGAGATTTAAGAGGTCAGATACACTGGGAGGAGATATCCGAAATGCTTTTACAATAAAAATGACCTATGCCAAATATAGAAAGAATTCCTCAAGTGAAAAATGGGTAAAAATCTAAGCCATTTCATAAAAGAGGATAAACAACTTGCCAATTAACATAAGAAAACATGTTATTCTCATTTGTCATGAGGGTCATCCAAAATAAAATAATACTATACATTCTAATTTATGCCAATTTAAAACAGCTAAAATTAAGAAGATGGACAAAACTAGTGACTGTGAAGATATGGAGGAAATGGAAACCTTACATACTACTTACTAATGAGATTGCAAATTAGAAAAAACATTTAGGAAAACTGTAGCAATATCAGATAGTAGGAGGGAACTTTTAATGAGCTCATAATATTCTATTTCTTGATCTGCAGGTTGGTTGCTCATCAAGCTGTACTCTTGTGATTTGTGCAAATATCAGTATGTATGTCATTTTTAAAGGAATATGTATTTATTTAGTTTTTTTCATTAGCCATGTTATTTTGATATGCTGATTAGGTATTTAATGGTAAATTGATGATTGATGATAAGTCTAATTTTATTTCTTCTTTTCTTTTTTTTTTTAAGGTGGAGTCTTGCTCTGCTGCCCAGGCTGGAGTGCAGTGGTGCTATCTCGGCTCACTGCAACCTCCGCCTCCCGGGTTCAAGTGATCTTCCTGCCTCAGCCTCCCGAGTAGCTGGGACTATAGGCATGCGCCACCATGCCTGGCTAATTTTCATATTTTTAGTAAAGACGAGGTTTCACTGTGTTGGCTGGTCTCGGACTCCTGACCTCATGATCCGCCCACCTTGGCCTCCCATAATGCTGGGATTATAGGTGTGAGCCACTGCGCCTGGCTGATTTATTTCTTGTTTTCAATGATGACATCTCAACAATGAATATTTGATCTTACAAAAAAATACTGTGGCCAAATTAGAAAAAAAAATGCATATGCCAACCTTTTATAATAGATATTACTGCATTTTAACTTTAGCAATGCATTCCTCAGAAACCACATCTGCAAGGAGCCTCAAAGCAAAAATTTGTTTTTTTTTTTTTTAAGTTGATCAAACATGTTCTCTGATCTCTAAGACTATAGAAATCAGTCAGCAAACATTTGTTGGACCCTTTTTATATATAGCATGGGTACTATAAAAAATTTTAAAAAGCACAAACATGATCTCTTCCTAGGGAATTTGAATTCAAATTTGGAAAAACAAACTTCACTCATATACTCAAAAAAAGATATATTATCAACAATGTATTAAGTGATGATACTAAACTAATCTTACAGATTGCAAAGAAAAGGAAAGCATTGTATATGGGATCTGGTCAAGGAACTCTTTCTGAAGTAAGTAATTTAAGCAATAATTATGAAGAATATATTTACGAGACATTGAGCACCAAAGGCTAATGTTGAGGTATGATCAAAATGTTTAAAATGAAATTCTAATAGAATAAATGAACGTTAGATACAGATTGTATAAGACTAAGGAGAATGGGAACCACTGAAAATTTTAAGCCAAGATGTGATTTGTTCATTTGATGAAAAGTGAGTAACTCATTTCTCCCATGACACATAGCTTAATCTAATTCTGATTTGTTTTTCCTATGCTTAACTTGCCCATTGCACAGTAACTAGCCTTTTCAAAGGAAAGCATCAGTTAACAGTTACATTTATTTCTTCTAGAACACCCAGATTAGAGCCTTACACACAACTACCACTCAATAGTAGTGTTGTGTGCTAGATAAATGAATCAATCAATGTCAATAAAGACAGCTAAAAAAGAGATACTTATTGATGAACATACAATGAAATACAGTAAATTTAGGTTTGAGGCAACAGAAAGACACACACACATCAATGACTTCATATTCATAATTTAGAAAATCATAATATCTAAAATCATGTTATAATTAACTAATAAGTTAATTGTGAAATTATGAAACTAAAAAGAGATAACTGGAAATGAAAGAGTTTTAAAAAGCAAAACAGGTTCCTGGTGACCATGGGGAAGAAAAAGACCCTGAGCTGTCTACATGATCTAATAGAGAGCTTAAAGGAAATCAGGAGAATCAGAGATTGAAGAGTTTTCGGTGCCTGAGATGGTAGTGGGTATTAAATGCTTTATATATTTGGGACCAGCTCCTTTAGGACCAAGTAAGTTGAAATTTATATATGTTCACCATAACTGTATTTACTTTTGTTGGAAATTAATAGATAAATCTAGTATTGCAATTAGTTTAGGAAGTCATGAGATGAAACATGCTCTGTGAGAAGCAGCAAATTATATACGTTCAACCAGTTAGCTGTATCCAGCCTGCAATCATTACCACTGAAAATATTCAAAGATACGCAATAAAAAAGAAAGCATTCATTTTTCTTATAGCTTTTAACTAACTTAATGATCTTTAAAGTGGCTTCTGGTGTATTTAAATCGAGTGGCATTACCATGCAGCTTTCACAAAACAGACCTGAGTAAATCCTGTCTCTTTGACCGGGATTGAGTTGCATTTACTTTTAGCCTACCAACGTTGAAGAGGGCATTAACTGCACTAATGCATATACAGCATTCAGTACAACATCTAGCTCATAGTAGGCATTCAGTAAATGCTCATTTTTTTTTCTTCCATTTATATGAAACCAGGTAAAAAATAAGTTACCATATTACAAACTGTGTAAAGATTCATATTTTCTAAATAGATACTTTGCTTTCACATCACTCTGGTGACCCTACTAAGCAAATATTCTTGTGCATAATAAGATTAAATTATCTTTCATACTTAAATTATTATGATGAAAATGGTCTTCCATAACTTGACATTCAGTCTTTCTCTCACCTTGAATTTTTTAGAATCGCACATATTCCAAATAGAGGTGCTCTATTTGGGGAGTCAAACGCGTAAGTCCACATCACCAACATCAAAGTAACTACCACAGAACCTTAGTCACCTTAGAGAACTACATCAGGAATGAGAAACTACAGCTGGGTCCCGTGTTTAATGCTATATAGGATATAATAAAAGTTTCTGATGAAAGTCAAGTGTCTGTATTACCACACATATATACATATATAGAATCGTGAATCCAATATCAAATTAGTCTTGGTATTATAAAATTAAGTATGGCTGGTTGACTGTTGAAGCCAATGTGTAACTGCAATTACCAAAAGGGGAACCACGAGATCTATTTCTAGCAGGAAAACAAACTCTCCAGTTTGGTACTTTGGCTTTTACAGGATTCAGTGTGCTACCCACAGTCAGTAATTACAAAGCCATAATTGTGCAGGCTTCTAAATGTCATAAGCCTAATTTGTATCTGATCTAATTAGTAATTATATTATAGACTACTTTTTTCATTGATGTTTTGGTATAAATAAATAAATAAATAAAGAGTTATTAGAAAATGAGCTAACATATCGCCTGGTAAATTCTGAGATCTTTTATATGCTGTGCTTTCTTCCAGGTCAAGCATTTTTAATGTAATTACTCATAATATGTATAGCAAGAGCTCCACTTATTATGTTCAATAAACAAGCTGAGCCATAATCTATTTAAACATAAAACTTTAAATTATAGCTTATTCATAGTTATGAATGGAACAATGTAAGCATTCCCCTTCCTGCTTGTGTTTATAACAGTTCATTCTAATACAACTGTCTAATGCAGTATGAGCTTTGTCTAAGCAGACTGTCAGTTATGTGGGAGGTTTCTTTTTTCCCTTCCTCTCTCTCTTTCCTTGACTGCTGTTGTTTGATAGATGCTGTGTGAGGGAAGATGTGTTGTTTGGTTGATGTGTGGTTAGTAAAGAAAGTACTGCCTTCTCAAATAAATGACAGAAATTCCTTCCTGACAAAAGAAGTGAACATTCGAAATGAACTCTCCAAATGTACTTGCAGTAGATAAACAGACCACAACCCTATAAAAAATATCTCGATTTCTCTACGATGAAAAGTGTCCATTAGTCACCAGTGAGAGATAATCCCTAGGTAGGAACCAATCTCAATTACATGTGCATCCCTGCAGCCACTAAAAGTCAAACCTCTGAAGATGTTCACTTTGCTCATGTATGTTGGGTCTGCAACTGAAAAATAAAACACATGTATAGCTACTCATGTGAAAGACACAACTGAAATATTGTGTAGTACAGTTGGAGAAGCAGGCAAACCTTCCTGGAAAAAACTGTGGATCTGGTACTTAAAGAATCGTGGGTAGCATAGTGAGACCCCCATCTCTACAAAATATTTTTAAAATTAGCCAGGCGTGGTGGTGTGTACCTTTAGTTCTGGCTACTTAGGAGGCTGAAGTGGGAGGATTCACTGGACTCAGGAGTTTGAGGCTGCAGTGAGCCATGGTCATACCATTGTACTCCAGCCTGGGTGACACAGCAAGACCCTGTCTCTAAAAAAGACAAAATCAAACAAAAAGGATAAGTCTGACTCTAGAAAACATGAACACCAAGTCAAACTCAAAGAGCAAGTTTTTAATGACAGCTTTATTAAGACATAATTCACATGTAACACAATTTACCCATTTAAAATATACAAATCAGTGGTTTTTAGTATTTTTTTTATTTCAGTAGCTTTTGGAGTACAAGAGATTTTGGTTACCTAGATGAATTGTGGAGTGGTGACATCTGAGATTTTTGTGCACCTGTCACCTGAGAAGTGTACATTGTACCCAATATGTAGTTTTTTATCTCTCAGCTCTCCCCACAACAACTCCCCTTCTGAGTCTCCAGTGTCCATTATATCACTCTGCATGCCTTTGTGTACCCATACACAAAGTGAGAACAACTCTTACAAGTGAGAACATATATTTGGTTTTCCATTCCTCAGTTACTTCACTTGGAATAATGGACTCCAGATCCATTCAAGTTGCTGCAAAAGACATTATTTTGTTCTTTTTGATGGCTGAGCAGTATTCCATGATGTGTGCATACCACATTTTCTTTATCTGCTCATTGGTTGATGGGGACTTAGGCTGGTTCAACTTCTTTGCAATTGTGAATTGTGCTGTGATAAACTTATGCATGCAAGGTAGCTTTTTTATACAATAACTTCTTCTCCTTTGGTACACACCCAGTAGTGGGATTGCTGGGTTGAATGGTAGATTTACTTTTAGTTATATATAATAATATAATATCATATTATATAATTGCTTATTTATATATAATCACTTCTTTTTTTTTTCTTTTTTGGTAGATACCCAGTGGTGGAATTGCTGGATCAAATGGTAGATTTACTTTTAGTTATATATAATAATATTATATTATATTATATTATATTATCGCTTATTTATATATAATCAATTCTTTTTTTCTTTTTTGTAGATACCCAGTAGTGGAATTGCTGGCTTGAATGGTAGATTTACTTTTAGTCCTTTGAGAAATCTCCATATGGTTTTCCATAGAGGTTGTACTAATTTACATTCTCATCAATAGAGTACAAGCATTCCCTTTGCGCCACAACCACAACCACTATTGTTTTTTGACTTTTTAATAATGGTAATTCTCCACAGCCAGCAGTATACTAAATGCACAAGAGCTGGAAGCATTTCCCTTAAAAACTGGCATAAGAAAGGATGCCCTCTCTCACTCCTATTCAATATAATATTAGAAGTCCTGGACAGAGCAATCAAGCAAGAGAAAGAAATAAGGCATCCAAATAGGAAGAGAAGAAGTCAAATTATCCCTGTTTGCAGGTGACATGATTCTACATCTAAAAAAATCTTGATAGTCTCATCCCAGGAGTCCCTTAAAGTGTTAAACAACTTCAACAAAGTTTCAAGATACAAAATCAATGTAAACAAATCATTAGCATTCCTATACATCAACAAGATACAAGCCACGAGCCAAATCAGGATTGTAACCCCATTCACAATTGCCACAGAAAAAGAATAAAATACCTGGGAATACAGCTAACCAGGAATGTGAAAGATCTCTACAATGAGAATTACAAAACTCTGCTCAGTGAAATCAGAGATGACACAAACAAATGGAAAAACATTCTATGCTCATGAATAGGAAGAATAGATATCATTAAAATGGCCAGACTGTTTTTCCCAGGAAGGTTTGCCTGCCTCTCTAACTGTGCCACACAATATTTGTTTTGCCTTTCAAATATGGATTGCTAAACATGTATCGATATCATTAAAATGGCCTAAAGCAATTTATAAACTAAATGCTATTCCTATCAAACTACAATGACATTCTTCACAAAACCAGAAGAAACTATCTTAAAATTCACATAGAACCAAAAAAGAACATAAATAGCTAAGGCAATCCTAAGCAAAAAGAACAAAGCAGGCAGCATAACACTACTTGACTTCAAACTATACTACAGTGCTACAGTAACCAAAACAGCATGACACTTTGTACAAAAACAGACACATAGACCAATGAACACCTGCAACCATCTGATCTTTGACAAAGCTGACAAAAACAAACAACAGGGAAAGGACTCTCTATTCAGTAAATAGTGCAGGGACAACTGGCTAGACATCTACAGAAGATTAAAACTAGACCCCTTCATGACACTATACACAAAAATGAATTCTAGGTAGATTAAAGAGTTAAAAGTAAAACCTACAATTACAAAAACTCTGGAAGACAATCTAAACATTACCATTCTGGACATGGGAACTGGCACAGATTTCATGACTAAGATACCAAAAGCAACTGCAACAAAACAAAAATTGACAAATAAGATCTAATTAAAATAAAAACTTCTGCACCACAAATAAACTGTCAACAGAGTACACAAACAATCTATAGAATGGGAGAAAACATTAGCAAACTATGCATCTGACAAAAGTCTAATATCCACCATCTATTAAAAAAATTTTATAAGAAGAAAACAACTCCATTAAAAAGTGGGCAAAGGACATAAACAGACACTTTTTAAAAGAAGACAAACATGCAGCCAAAAAGCATATGAAAAAAAGCTCAATATCACTGATTATTAGAGAAAATCAGGTCAAAATCACAATGAGATACCATTTCACACCAGTCAGAATGGCTATTAATAAAAAGTCAAAAAAATAACAGATGCTAGTGAGGTTGCAGAGTAAAGGGAACACTTACACACTGTTGAGGGGAGTGGTAAATTGGTTCAACCATTGTGGAAAGCAGTGTGGCAATTTCTCAAAGAGCTAAAAATAGAACTACCAATCGACATTACTAGGTATATATGCAAAGGAATATAAATTATTCTATCGTAAAGACACATGCATATGTATGTTCACTGCAGCACCATTCACAAGAGCAAAAACATTAAATCAACTTAAAGACTCATCAATAGTAAACTGGGTAAAGAAAATGTGGCCATATACACCATGGAATACTATGCAGCCATTAAAAAGGATCAGATCATGTCTTTCTCAGGAACATGGATGAATCTGAAGGTCATTATCCTTAGCAAACTAAGGCAGAAACAGAAAACTGAATATCCCATCTTCTCACTTATAAGTGGGAGCAAAATGGTGAGAACACATGAACACAAAGACACTGGGGGCGTACCTGAGTGTGGAGGGTAGAAGGAGGGAAAGGAACAGAAAAAATAACTATTGGGTACTAGGCTTAGTGCTGGGGTGACAAAATAATCTGTATAGCAAACCACCAGACACAAGTTTATATATATAACAAACCTTCACATGTAGCCCTGAACCTAAAATAAAAGTTTTTAAAAACAAAAAATAGTTGCCTTTCTAGCTGGGGTGAGGTAGTATTTCATTGTTTTATCTTGCATTTCCCTGATGATCAGTGATGTTGAGCATTTTTTCATGTTTCTTGGCATTAGCTTCTTTTGAGAAGTGTCTATTGATGTCATTTGCCCACTTTTTGATGGGATTTTTTTTTCTTGCTGATTTGTTTGTGTTCTCGAAGAGAAAATTTAAATTGCAATGTTTTAGAGTCTGTAACCTCTTGCATAATTTTGCATAATGTCTGATGTGGAGTGAATGATGTTATATACTACATGAAACTGGAAAGATTCAACAATTATGAATCTGATTACAAGGTGACAGGAGATTGCTGGAGAAACTGCAGAAGATGAGAAGCCGTTTGAAAATAACTGTGAAGGGTCTCAAAATCCAACCTTTCTTAAGTTCAATAAGAAAGTTTCCTTCCCCTTCCCTCACCCCGCAAATACTTCCCCAATTCATTCCAAACACCAAAAGTCTTCTAAGAATTAAGTTATAGCTAATTTAGTAAAAAGTAATAATAATATTTTTAAAACTTTCAGAAAAAAATGTTTTCTGTAGGACAGGCAGTAATAAAGAGGACTAGAAAAGGCAGATAAACATTCACACATCCATACATGAAGACACATGTATAAAATAAATGGAAGTGGTTATCAACTGTTATAATTATTCTTTGCCACCTAAGATTGTCATTTAGATAATAAAATGGAAAGTGAGGTTAGCATATTAGTATCTAGAGAGAAGAATTAAATTAATGATGTTTAGAAAATGGTTTTGCTTTTCAATCAAAATAAATTTTGCAGCAATGGGTAAAATATCTAAGCAGGGTTTTTTTAAAAAAACTAATCCATCAGTCCTGGGGTTGTTTCCTTATTTATATTCCAGAATCAGAATTTTAACTGAAATTGTAGAGAACTCCTAATACACTGTCATTGATTTAAAATCTGTCTTGTTTCATTTTTCCATTTAATAGAACCTTGATGTATTAGTCAGGGTTCTCTTGAGACAGAATAGAGTATGTATATAGTATATAGATAAAAATTTATTTCAAGAAATTGGCTCACATAATTACATAGGCTGACAAGTCTAAGATCTACAGGGTGGGCCAGCAGGCTGGAGACCCAGGGAGGAGGCAATGTAGCCATTCAAGTTCAAAGGCCATCTGCTGGAAGAGTTTCTCCTTCTTCTCAGAAAGTAACTGATTGCATAAGGCCTATCTGCATTGTGGAGGGTAATTTGCTTCCCTCAAAGACTACTAATATAAATGTTAATCTCATTTAAAAATTCATTTACAGGAACATCTAGAATAATATTTAACCAAATGTTTGGGTACCACCATTGCCTACCCAAATTGATACATAAAATTGACCATCACATTTGGTAATCACCTCCTGGAGGTGATATTACTCTTTTGATTTTATTCTGCTCTCCAATCTCTTTCTTTCAAAGCTCTTAAATCATTAACATAATTGGCGTAGAGGGAAAGTTTGTACTTAAAAATTGCCATAAACAGCACGCCTCAGAAATCATCTCTGAACTGCTCATTTTCAGTTACAGTCGGCACCAAGGAAAACTAGTTTTTAATATCCTGTGAGTGTTTAAGAATTTTCTTAACCAAGTTGTCTAGAATCTAGTTCAAGGATTTTGGGAGAATCTTATTTTTACATACTCTATCTCTGAGGCATCTCTGAAATGATGACGCAGTCTTCAGGTTTTTTGTTTATTTCTTTAAGGACCCTTTAGCATTTGCTAAATTTCAAATTTCTTTTTATTTTTATATAATTAAACTGTTTTATTTCATTTTTATACAGGTGGTGCTTCTAAAATCTCAATTTTTTCTCACTTACAAAGATTATTTTGGTCTATTTGTAATAACACTTATTCCAGTGGTTTCTAATCATCTTTGAATTTTGACAATAATTACATAGATCAAGCAATGCATTTCATTGTTTTCTCATCTATGATATGTATGAATTAAGTCCAATACAATTAATCTTGTTTTGAGAATTTTCACAATAACTTTTTTTAGGTTAGTGTGAAAGTAATTGTGGTTTTGCAATTAAAATTAATGGCAAAAACTGCAATTACTTTTGCTCCAACCCAATATACCCAGGCATACTCATACAACAAAGCAGACCTCAGAGTTCACTGTGTTGAGTGCT
Organism: Plecturocebus donacophilus; assembly: GCA_004027715.1. Lineage (NCBI taxonomy): Eukaryota > Metazoa > Chordata > Mammalia > Primates > Pitheciidae > Plecturocebus > Plecturocebus donacophilus. The sequence goes on along the minus strand of PVKP010003382.1, from coordinate 34,095 downwards.
GGCCATGCTGTAGCCTCAGTAATGTCTTCTGTATTCAAGGATTACAACTGTGTAAGGGTTGGCTCCCTGGAAATCCCTAGAATTCTTAGAAAGCAAAGGTTAGAAGCATATAGAAGTTTAAAGTGAGAAGATATTATTCATACCAAACCTCTCATCTTTAGATGAGCAGACTGAACCCTGATGATATGGTTTGACTGTGCCCACCCAAATCTCATCTTGAATTGTAATCACCAGGTGCTGAGGGAAAGGCCTGGTGGAAGGTGGTCAGATTATGGGGGTTGATTCTCCCCATGCTGTTTCAGTGATCGTGAGTCCATTCTCACAAGATCTGACGATTTTATAAGTGTTTGGTAGTTATTCTCTCGCTTGCTTCTTTTCTCTCCTGAGACCACATGAAGGAGGTCCTGGCTTCCCCTTGGCCTTCCACCATGATTGTAAGTGTCCTGAGGCCTCCTCAAAAATGCAGAACTGTGAGTCAATTAACCTCTTTCCTTTATAAATTACCCAGTCTCAGGCTGTGTGAGAATGGACTAATACATCTGAGAAGTAAAGAAACATGGCCGAGGTATAGCTTCATAAGATGAGGAGCCAGTGTTTTGGGTAGCCTTCCTTGCTCTGTTTCTGAGTTGAGACTGGCAAGTTAATTAAGTAGATGGTACTGCAGCTTGTTTACTTTAAAATGACAGTTTTGTACCTCTTAGGGAAGATGTGTCAATGGAGTCAACTTTAAAACAATTTCACTTACCTAGAAAATAAAAATAATTGAATATGTGCCAGTGTGAAAAGCAGAAAAATGGTGGCTAAACTCTTTCCTGCCAGTGTTTTGCTAAATTTTTGCTAATTATATATTACTCTTGAGCTTCAGTTTCCTCTTTAGAGAAATTAAAATTGATAAATAATACCTGATTCGTTTATTCTGGTATTTACCTACTAAGAATGTAATGGCAATATAAATACATAAAAACATAATCTGAGTATCTGGTAACCATTTTCAGAATTAAATCATCCCATATAGAAAGTTAGAAGATACTATGTGAAAAAATAGACTATCTTATGCGAATTTCTGTACAAGTTTTACTTTAGACTATTTCATGTAAATTTCCATATCAAATATATTTACTTTCAAACAAGCTCTCCAATGGCAAAAAAAAAAAAAAATTGTATGACCATGATATATATATCTGGATACATACACACATGTATTACATATACAAAAAGACTCTTCAACTTGACCTATAAATATAGGACAATTTTTTTTTTTGAGGCAGAGTTTTGCTCTTGTTGCCCAGGCTAGAGTGCAATGGCACGATCTCGGCTCACTACAACCTCTGTCTCCTGGGTTCAAGCGATTCTCCAGCCTCAGCCTTCCAAGTAGCTGGGACTATGGGCATGCACCACCACACCCGGCTAATTTTGGATTTTTAGTAGAGATGGGGTTTCTCCATGTTGATCAGGCTAGTCTTGAACTCCCAACCTCAGGTGATCCACCCGCCTTAGCCTCCCAAAGTGCTGGGATTACAGGTATGATCCACCACGCCTGGCCAGGATAATGTTTTTAATGTAAAATGTTTTAGTTGATCTCCAAGTTATATAGATAAATACCTTGCATGTTTTATAGGTGCATATGATAATTATACTACTAGTAGTGGTCATCAGTATTCTACTGGGCTCATTTGGCAAAAATAGTAGAAACCTCATCAGAACATGATGATTAAAAAAAATTCAATTATAAATGTGGGGTCAATTATTGTGAGAGTAGCAGTTGTTAGCTTCAGCTCCAGTGAGCTTCATGTGCTCTTTATTTTAGTAACTCACTATCCTATCCACACTCTGCCTAGGTGTTATGGACTGAATTGTGTCCTCTCAAAATACTTAAGTTGAAGTCAATGGGTAACCACTGGTTTACCCAATGTGACTGTATTTGGAGATAGGGCCTTTAAAGAGGTACTTAAAGTTAAATGAGATTAAAACACTGAGGCTCTCATCCAATATGACTGATGTCCTTGTATGAGGAGACAGAGAGGCCAAGGATGTGCACACACAGAAGAAAGGCCATGTCAGGGCACAATGAGAGGGCAGCCCTTTGCAAGCCAAGGAAGGAGGCTTTGGGAGAAATCAACTCTGCTGGCATCGGGATCTTGGACTTGCAGCCTCCAGAGCTGTGAGAAAATAAGTTTCTGTTCTGGAAGCCACTAGTCTATGGTGTTTTATTATGACAGCTCCAGCATACTAATACTCTAGATATGATCTTTAATATCATGAGTTCACCCTCTTCTTTTAACTTGACAGCTTCTCCTTCCAGCTTACTACTTTTTTACTCCCAACACCTTACTTGTTAGTAACATATCTTCTCTGATTTCTTTTAGAGGCTCCTCTACTCCAGCTGTTCCTTCAATATTAGTGTTTCCGGGCTTGTACCTCAACCTCATTCTCTTCATATTGTATACTCTCATTGGGTGATCTCATCCACACTCATGGCCCCAAAAATAATGCATCCGCTAATGTCTACCAAATGTACTGCCCCATTTTTGATCCTTGATTTCTTTTCTGAGCTCTAGACACTAATATAATTGGCGTTTTCCTAGCCTTGAGGATTATAGGGTATTTGTGTGTGTATTTACTTATCTTTAAGAGACTAGAGAGTCAAGTTCTTAGGAGAGAGAGGGCATGAGATACTTTAAAAAAGACACTAATTCAGTCACTCTTGTCATCATTCTGCTCCTCTGCACTCCTAAATTTGAGAGAGACAGTAACAGAGACAAAGAATGTCACACAGAGATTAAAAAAAAAAAAGTCCAAAAGCATAAAAATGGAACTTTACCTGGACTGAAATGAGCATGCATCCATGAAGCCTTTTCCATCAATGAATGAACAACCATACATCTCTTTGTTAGGACTAAAAAACAATCTACAAATTGTCCTACCTAGATACTTCCATTTTATTTGCCTCTCTTGTTTTCTTTCTCTTTCTCTTTCTTAAACACACACACATGCACGCACACGTGCACACACACACACACACACACACACACACACAAACACATGCCAGTACTGTTGAGTCTACAGCCTGTCTCCTTTCATCTACAGTTTCTACAGTTACTTTCTCTAAACATCTCTACTCTTCTCCCTGTCCCAAGAGGCTAACTTCTATTTACTATGACACCCAGATTTCCTTCTCAGTGGCTACCCACTGGATGCAGTGTCTGATAACAGACCTTAGGCAATAACAACTCCCCACTCTTGTGGCTCTTTGGGTGCTTCACCATCCATTGTTGATTTCCTTAACTCCATTCACACCTGTGGAAATTTTTTTTTTCAATAAATTCTCTACCATTACACTTTTTGAAAGTGCCATCTGTTTCCTATCAAGGCTCAACTGAAATACATATAAGCTAACTGAGATCTCTGGTTCCAGTCCATTCCTATGCATTCCAGGCTACTGCTAGACTAACGCAGCTTAGTTACAAATCTGAATATAGTTCCTCAATTACCTACAATAATTTCAAGTTAAAGTCTATATCCCTTAGTTTAGCTCACAACGTCCTCCGTGATTTGATCGTATCTATTGATCTAGCCTTATCTTCCACATCACTCTTTCTTTCTGTAAACAGAACACTCTTTACTCTTTCTCAAACAAACCATGCTTTGCATTTCTCCTTGCCTTTACATCGTGTTTTCCCTTTACAGAATTCTTTACTCCCTCTCTCCAGCTAGCTAACCCTTACGTCTTCAAGCCCTTCCAGTCTGTTAGAGGCCCATCAATGTATATATACCTATCATATTTTTATCAGACTTTAATAGTCATTGTGGATTATTATTTTTCTTCCTCCTTGTATGAAACATCGTAAGGGCAAGGGATAGGTCTTATTTTACTCTGTAAATCCTACTACAAAACAGAGAGATTGTTGCTGGTTTATCTCTTCCTTCCTCTCAGAGGAGAAAAATTAAGACAGAGTTCCCTCTTCTTTTTCTCTCTCTTTTTCCTCATCACTATTAGAAATGTTCCTAAATATCTCAAGGCCCTAATCTAAGCCCTTGAATCCTCAGTATTAACCTACACCGTTAAAAAAAAAAAGGATCACTGGCTCTTCTTGCAGACCAGAGGGCGAAGGAACAATAGCAGAAAGATGTTCCTAACAATGGAAGAAAGGTCACAGGCTCAGCCGCCACTCCTTCTCTTGCAGTAGGTAGACTGGCCTCCTCCAAGGCACATGGCTGAGAACCATGGCTGAGAAGAGACTGAAAGGAATAAGAGAGTATTCACAGCAGAGCTGAGTAGCCCAGACATGCACTAGAAACATAGTTACACGTTCCTAGCCTTGAGGATTTTATAGGGTATTTGTGTATTTGCTTATCTTTAAGAGACGAGTCAAGTTCTTAGGAGAGAGAGGGCATGAAATAGTTTTAAAAGACACTAATTAAGTCACTCTTGTCATCATTCTGCTCCTCTATACTTCTAAATTTGAGAGAGACAGAAACAGAGATAAAGAAAGTGACACAGAGGGTGAGAGAGCGAGAGAGAGGAATTAACATTCGATAGTAATGTGATATTGCTGTCATTTCTTTAATGATGAATCCAATTGTCCAAATGTTCCAGCTTTATAACAAGAGCATTGTTCCCTACATCAAATGCTTCTCCCTCAGGCAGGAGAGGCTGGTGCAGCAGCGATGCAGGACTGTAGCCCTGGTCCTATGACTTTCACTCAGTCTCTTAAAGCTCCTCACACTCTCAAATTACACACATGGTTTTGGTTTGTAAATCACCATGGTAATAAGCACGACATAAATAACTCATAGAGTTCAATAGAAAAAAAATAACAATGACAATAAATAATTAGGAAGGACTTTGTGCGTTAGTTCCAATTAAATTGCTCAAAATAAATAAACACACTTGTGCTTTCTCAAATCTGTGAGTGCTAGTCCTCTGCCTGGAGAGAATAAAGACAAAATAAATAATAGAGGGGAAAACAGACATATTGATTCAAATGTAGTTTTAAAAATAAGAAAGATGGTCTGAGGAGTAAAAGGGGAAATAGTCATTCACAGAGTGATACTGTGTACCCTCAAGAAAAACAAGCTAACAAAAAACAAGGCTTTTAAACAAATAGTTTTAAGAAAAAAATTTCCCAACAGGTTAGAGTTAAATACAAAACTAGTGACAAAGTGGAGATAAACATGCATAAGAAATGGTTAACAATGTTTAGTCAGCTCAGCAATGACAACACTAATGTAGGAAAAGTCTTTCTTTCAATATTTTGGCCATAGCCTGATAAAGAATCAACAGTGGTTTTCACACAGCACCTTAAAAGCCTGTCTTATCCTTGGGGTTTCTGCAGCCAATGAAAGTTTGTCACGATGATGTAATGCTCCTGAGTTGTGTTTCAGCACCGACTATGTGGTCACCGGGTATCATGCCTGAGAGCTAGGTAAGTTTTTGGATCAAATCTTTTTTTCCAGCCTGTTCCCTTGCTTAAACTAATTTCAGCAGAGAGATCATTTGTTTCTAGTCTATTTTACTATATCTGAACAATTTCTTAATGTGGTCTGGGTTATTATAGAATTGTAAAGACAGCTGGTAAACAAAATGATGGGATCTTAGAGTCAATTTTCCTCTGTTATTAGTGTGAAGGCTTTTACTCCCAAGCAATTTATCATCACTTCAGAGGAAAAGAGCAGCAAATACTGTTATGTTTTATTTGTTAAGGGAGCTGTAGTCATTTGACAAACAAGTTTTACTAGAGAGGTATTTTCGGGGGATGAAAAAGATTTCTTTTTAAAGATTGACACTGAATTTGACTGATATTATTAAATGACCCCGAGTGAACTGTAAGCATTGGAGTAAGTTTTGATGTTTTTTTTATAAACAGAGAATATGTAAGTCCTGCCCTCACAGATTTTAAACTTAAAAAAAGAGAGAGAGAATAAGACAGCACACTATTTTTTTTTCAGTTTTTATGTACGTTAACAACAATTTTAAAAGGAATAAAACAACTAAATATTTAGTGACCCTCAGTGGCCTGACAGTTATATGAAGTTAAATGAAGAAAAGTTAGAGATCAGTAAATAAGCCAGTTTCAGTGCATGGCTGTACAGATGTTTTCCTACAACTTTAAAAAATTTAGAGCATTTTAAAAATTTGCATTAAGTAACCAGCAAAGGCAATGGAAATGCAGTACTTTATTTTTTTCTCTATGTACTCTCTGCAGAGGTAGAGGTTTTAAAGAACTGTTACTGATATCAGTCAAGCTATGGATTTCTAGCAAAATGAAATACAGAAAACAATTATCCAGATAATTCAAGATGAAGGGGGAAAATCCCCCAAAATTGTTACTGGGGAAAAGAGAATGAGTGGGGAAGAGGGAGAAGGGTAATAATGCACTACCTGTTACACTGATTAAACTACCCAGATGGTTACCATCTTTCACGTTAACTCTGACTGTATAGTCACAGACTCTGAGAAAGGCATCTTAAATAAGAATGTGGAAACATTATCCTTGGCAATGCAGAATGACAGAAAATGTCTTGTAGAGTTTCTAACAAGAAAAGTATTTTTTCTTGTTTTGTAGAACTTGATGTCTGGTAGGTCCTAATGCATGTTTCTTTTATCAGAAACTTCACAACTCTCTAGCTTGCAAGCTCTTTCTCTACCCTCAGCTGAGTTTATCAATTACACTTCACTGTCTCCTACATCTTCTTTCATTTTAACCTCCAGTGAACTGGGCCATCTCCCTACCATACCATCCAAGTGGTAAATAGGTACTTCACCCCTTATATTTAATTATCGTCCTCTCTTTGTTCCACATTTAACTCATTTTTCTATCAGATTAATAAGTTCAATGCCAAATAGTTTATTTTTCAAAACTTTAAGTTAAAAATATATTAGCATAATATAAACATGATTCATTTTCCTTTTTTTTTCCCCAAAAATTTCCATGTCATTTCTTTGGTGCTGTAATTGATACTGACATGGAGATTTAAGAGATAAAACTCCACATTTCAATAGCATCCTATGCTTTGCTTTCTGCATTGTGAGTTCTGAACAGGGAGACAACACGTTTATAATAAGGGCCACAAAGTACTGCTCTAGAATTGAACGAATGAATGAGCAATGCTTCAGAGTGATTGATAAAGAAAAAAAACATTTCCACAAAAGAAAAACAGTGCGGATAAGGGGGAGTACAGTGCAAATGATGTGAAATTATCTGGTTTCTGACACAGAATTTTTGGCTTTGGGCCCTTGGTCAAGGCTGAGCCTGTGCCTTTATCACAGAGCTGCATGCAGTGTGCTGTAGCTCACTAGGCTTGGGTTCCGAAATCCCACAGTATCCAGCTAGAGGCAGAAAGGGATCAGCGTGGAGTTGCACACACTCATTAGTTTGCAGAGTTGGCCCTCGGAAAGGCCTAGGAGGAATCTGCTTGGGGTTCTGCTTGACCTAGGAAACCTCTTTGATTTTCACTCTGAGATGCAACTGTGCAGTGCACGTCAGGATTTTTTTAAAACAATGTTTTAAAGGGAACATATTGCTTACAAAAAGTCTTTAGGGCATGATCTGAGCACCAACATGGACAAATAACGCACCCTTCTGATTAATCCTGACGACAAAGTGGGCCTCGGAAAAGACAATTCAAGGTAGAACTCCAATTTCAGCATTACTGAAATCAGGTGGATATGTCTGAAAGAATGGCTAGAGGATTTGTGGGTTGACAACGTCTGGCAACACAGAGAATACATTATTGGCTGAGGGAGATCTACGATAGTACTCTACCATATACCACAAAAGAGGTGTTCAGCAAAAGTCATTCCGTTTTAAGGACAGTCTCTTTAAATATGTCACTTTCCATTTCATCAAAAAAGTATTTTTTCATCAATAGCATCTTTTATAAACAGAAATGGTCTGAGCTCATTGAGTTCTTTATCCTACCCATTTATATGATGGAGAGGAAAGCCCACTGGGGTCACTATTAGAAAGAAAGAATGATAGGTATGCAAAGAAAACAGAAGTTAGCTATGCCCTCCAAGGTGAATACTAGGAATAGTGTACTCCCAAGACACACAGAAAATGTGGATGTGAGAGCATATAGGAGTAGGTGTAGCAGAAGTGGCCACAAGAAAAAGAGCTCCCAAACACTGAATGGAGAAGGAAAGGGTTTATTATTATCATTATTAATTAATATTAATTAATCGCAGGGAGCCAGGCGATGTTTCCAAATTACCCAGCTCGTCCAACAAAGGAAGGTTCTGTCTTTATATAAGCTTATACTTTAGATATTACACGTGGAAGAATCTTAGGTTTATAGCCTTAGAAATTACATATGAAGATTTACAGCTTTAGGACTCACATGTGAAAAGGTTTCGGGTTTACAGCTTTAGAAATTACATGTGAAAGGGTTTCGGGTTTACAGTTTTAGGAATCACATATGAAAGGGTTTGGGTTTATAGCTTTAGGATTTACATGTGAAAAGGTTTCAGGTTTGATCTTGTTTTAAGTAAAAACAGTGCCTTCCTGAGAGTTTCCCCAAGACCAAGGCTGCCACCTACAGGAAGGTGAATTAGGAGGCTCTAGTCGGTCAGCCTTTTCTTCTATTGAAATGTGGTGTGGCAGTTAAAGGGGAAGTTGATCCCAGATGCCTGGGTCTCCTTCCTCATAGGAAAGACAGGAATTCAATAGTCACACTCAATGATAACTCCACAGTGAAGGTTCATGGGGCACCTGCCATGTGCCAAGCATGAAGGACACAGGAATGTGTCCTCCCTGAGATGCGGAGGACACAGGAAGAAAAGGGCACTATTTCTAACCTTAAAGAGCTTTCAGTTTTCTTTAAATCAAGTCTTGAAGAATAGGATAGATATTGGTGAAGTGCAGGAAGAAAGTTTGGTTAAAGGAAGAATGACCATACATCCAGTTTGCCATGGATGGCCCTAGATATTTATGCCTCTTGTCCTGGTATAACAATCAATAGCACTTGGGTTCATTTTCAAAGTGTCCTGGCTTGGCCTTTTCAAACAGGGAACCATTGAAAGGTTTAAAAATGAGTTTAAAGAAATGAGTTAGAGGAAAACTGTTCACTCAGGCAAGAAAATTAGGAGGCCCTGACCCAAGGCATTGATCATGGTGACAGAGAAGAGCACACAGCACTCATTTTCCCTTTTCTTTTAGAAGTAGCACCCCCGCCTCCTTTGGCAGAATTTCTCTTCTCCTTTTGCAAGGCGTCCCTGTGAGTCAGTAGGCTGAGGGCTCCCTGCTTTCTCCAAGACAAGCAGTCACATTGGACATGTGAGCAAAGGGACACTCTCTCCTGGAAATTTGTCCCTTGAGCTGAATGATGAGAAAAGTGGGAGGGAAACTTGGAGATCATTCAGTGGAGACCTACAATTCCAACAAGCAGTGCCTGCAACGAAAGCACCATGACGCCACAGCCCCTGTCATTTCCGAGTCAATTTCTTCAGTCTTCCTTTTATTTTGTAAGTTTCCTCGTGGCCCTCCAATAAATATTCTTTTAGTTTAATGTGCTTACAGCTGCTCACAACCAGAGAACCTACACTGATAACTGTAATTGTCAATATGTTGTATTTACATACGGAGGAGACGAACTAAGAACAAGTGAGGCAATATGGTACCCAACCCTGTCTTTTTCACTCTGTATCTTATCCATTATTTTTGTAAGCAAAGTTCACACTGCAATCTCCCTCTATCACTTTAATATAGTTCTTAAAATGCTGCTGTTTCTGCTGCATTACTTATTGTCCAGTCATCATGTATGACTATATACCCAGAAAGGGGGTTTGCTTTGTGAAAATATAATTGTTGGTACAGAACTTGGAGGTCCTGCTTCTGCCCCTGAAAGTTCAATAGCCTAGGGTTTCTGTTTTCTTGCTTCTTATGATGGTTCCAGTGCTATCCAGGGGCTGCAAAAAAAAAAAAAAAGGCTAAGATTTCATTTAAACCAAACCAAACCAAACCAAAACACCCTTCGTAGATGGATCTTTCCTTGGAGGTTATTTGTCATTGAAATGAATGTGCCTGGGTGATCACAAGTAAGTTTTTATTGTGGTATTATTCTCCTTTAAACCATTCAAGGCATGGAGCGATGTCTCTGCAGTTGTAACATGGGAGAGGGTGCTGGGCGGTCATTTAACACAGGCAGCTCAGGTAGGGGGAACAAATGAAAATTGGGGCGGGCAAGAATACTCTGATTGGTTGGATTCCGATGCAGCTTACACTCTAACGCCCTGAAATATGGTATGCAGGAGTTTCCACAGATGCTCCCTGCTGCAGTTCTTGAAAGGCAGGAACAAATTTAAACTGGGTTTTGTGAAAACAAATGACATCATTCCTGCATACTCTGAAAAGCTGCAGCCCCAATGGAACATTTTCTCGTTTTCCCCTTTGCTCTTCTCTGTCTGACTGCAGGGCTTCAGGTTTTTATGCTTCACGTTTAACTGGCTAGATCTTGCAGGGAATAACCTTTCATCACTTGCCTCTAAAAATAATAAAAGCCATGAAGAAAATATAGAGGCCTGTAAAAGTTCATTTAAAATCACATTTAATCTCCATGTGGCTCTTATCTGAAGACATGACAGCACATGGGAAGAATTCTAGTGATTTGAAAGAAACAATAACAAAACACTGTATTGGGGACTGTCATCATGGAAATTATGGCCTTAGCTTATTTTTGGTGGCCTTTATTGTGCAGTGTTCAGCACTGGTGATTAGAACTAGGATTTCCATTTACGGATTTTTCTGGGTTCACATTGTTAACTGCAAAAGTAATCAGGGATCTGGAATATTTAAGGCAGTCAGCTAAGGACCATATTGAAATACTGTTCTAGATGTACTTTTCCTCATTGCAAACTTTTACAAAAATAAAATAAAAGGTAGGTGAGTTAGAAAGTTTTTTAAAACACATCAGAGTTTGCTGATTTTCAGAACATGGCTTAAGAAGCTAAGGCACTTAGAAATGCAATAGTGAATCTTCAACATGCCAAAAGCTGATGGAAATTTTCTCATCAAGATAATATTTGCTTAATCATGATCCTAAGCCAAAGGATGTCCCAGGAAGTTCTCTATTTGTCAAAGTCAGTCTGTAAGAGTAGCTGCTTGAATAAGTACTGTGAGAGTCCTCCAAGACTCAAAGCCTATCTGATTTTCTCAATCCCATCCCAGGAACCAAGGCCTAACTGTTAACTTTCCTTAAATCAGCTTCCAGAGATAATTCTGAAAACTACTTATCTTTATTGCAAATGATTATTAAAATCTTTACAATTCAAATTTCCTCAATATTACTATCAGATGGCAAACAGAAAATAAATCTCAAACTACAAAGATGAATTTTATATAAAAAGCTACATGCAATGACTTCTAGACGAAGGCATAAGCATGACATCTTTTACTCCTCAAACTTGCAATAATCTATTTAGGAAGCAGGGGCAAGGTGATGTTACCTTCCTCAATGAAATGAAATCAGCCCAGAGAAATGAAGAAACAAGTCCATCCACCCATCCCTACCACACCTTCCTTGAACATGAATTTTACAGCTTTGTCCTTGATTCTTGATTCTATATAGTCCCTTTGACATTCAAACCTTGGAGGTCATCTTTAACAACCCTATTCTTGTTCATGTTATTATGAATTCAACAATGGCTACTGTGTGGAACCAAAGAAAGTCATATGCCAGCAATCAAGAACAACCTCTAAAACAGAGATAGATGTATGGGTCAGAAAGCCAATAGACTATTTGATTAAATAAATACTTCTTCTTTTTTTTTTTTTAATATGGAGCATGACAGCACTGCTTTTTTTTTAATTGCCCTCCTTTTGAAATTCCCCCCTCATTCTAAAAGAAAATTTAAAAAAATTTTTTTTCCTGCTTAAGTTCCTCTATTCAATTATCTAAAAAATTTTAAAGATGCCCAATTAGCTGGTCTTTGGGACAAAAGGTGATTTCCCCTTTTCACAAAGATTTTTTTTTCATTAGGGATACTTTTTACATGCAGGGAGCCTGGCTGGGAAAAGGAGAAGTGAAAACTTTTCAGCATATCTCTACTTCTTTCTGAACTTCTAGTAGCCTCTCCTCTTCCTCTTTCTGATTTTGTCTTTCTTCTGTCTTTCCTGAGCTGCTGGCACTGAATACACAGAGCCAGAGGCTTGGGGATGCAGTGGTTGCATGGCTCCTCCACTGGCCCAAATAATACTTGAGCATTAAGAAAGGAGAAGAAGAATTAGAAAATAGGAACACTACTTGAAAACGTTTTAGTTCTGCTTCCTCTACTTTAAATTCACTCCCTGGCATGCCTATGCCGTAAGTTTTTCATCAAAACTCTCTATGGCAATTCCTCAAAAAGTACGACTTACTAGCCCTTAACACTGGGAGACTTTATAAAAAGGGGGAAAGGATTAAGAGATGTAAAGAAACCTGAATTCCATTTGCTTTTGTTGATAACTGCTGTGTAATCTAAGTCAGGTTGATATTATTTGGAATACAGTGGAAATTCTATAATTAATGAAGTCTACCCCCAATGTGATAGAAAATAATGCCACAATACTGACAAAATTGTATATATCCACTCTAATTTATGAGGCAAGCAAATAAAACGATATTGTAAAAGCATATATAGGGTGAAAGGACAGAAAGTCACCAGCAAAGCCTCAGTCAGGTCACATTGCTCTTCCACTCAGAATTTCCCAGTGGCTTCCCATCTCAGAGAATGTCCAGTGCCCTTACAAAGGTCTGTATTTCTTTCTGTACTCTACTCCACCTTCCTGTCAGACCTCCACTTCTCCCTGCTCCTTCTCATTCACTCAATTCCAGACACACTAAAATGCCCTGCTATTTACTGAGCAGTCCAAAACACATGTCAGCCTCAGGACCTTTGCATAAACTAATTCCCATGCCTGGAACAGTATTCCTGCAGATGGGTCTATGTGGGTGCCTACATTTCCTTCAGATCTTGAATTCCTCTCTGCCATGTCCTACTTACACATTATATTGGTTTCTCTTTCCTTGCTGAGAATTCTGCTGTTTGAGATTGCTCCAGCTATAATCTCTGGACAGATATAGTAGACTGAGGTCCCTCATGGAATTGAGTTCTCACAGTGCTGTTTGAGCACAGAAATCCCTGGTTTCAATTAGTCATTTAAAAGATGTGCTTCAAAGCAAGCCAACCTCTTCCTTCCTTAAGAGTAATACATTAAGAAGCAGGAATATGTTAAATATAGAGCTAAATGTTAATTTATTTTTCTCATGTTTCCATATTTTTAATGCTTCTTTATTCTCAGGCATAAAAGTCTTCTTATAGTGCTCTAAATTTCTAAAGAATTTAAGACATTAGGCCGGGTGCAGTGGCTCATGCCTATAATCCTAGCACTTTGGGAGACCAAGGTGGGTGGATCATGAGGTCAGGAGTTCAAGACCAACCTGGCTAAGATGGCGAAACTCCATCTCTACTAAAAATACAAAAATTAGCCTGGCGTCGTGGCAGGCACCTGTAATCCCAGCTATTGAGGAGGCTGAGGCAGGGAATTCCTTGAACCTGGGAGGCAGAGGTTGTAGTGAGCCTAGATCGTGCCACTGCACTCTAACCTGGGCGACAGAGCAAGACCCTGTCTCAAAAATAAAAAAGAATTTAAGACATTACACTTCACCAGCCTCTATAACTTCAAAATCTACCACTTGCTGATAAAAGCCTGCCATTTTAGCCTCTCTTCTTTTTTCCTACTCCTAACTCCCACATGGGTCTGAAATGTGTATATTAATATAAACACCACTGCCCAATGGAACTTTCTGCAAAGATGGAAGCGTTCTGTATCTGCCCAGTTCAATACAGAAACCACTAGCCACAAGTGGCTATGGAGCATTTGAAACTCAGCTAGAACAACTGAGGAATAATTTTTTAATTCCTAGAAGGGCATGTTTAATGAAGGTAAATATCTCCTACCAAACATGGAAATAGCGGATGACACCTGCCCAATTTTACAATCTACATCTATATCCATCTCCATCCCCATATTCCTTTCTTCTCCTTGACACACAACGTATTACTTACCCAATGTCTTTCAGGCAAATTTCTCTGAAAAGTATTTAAATACCATAAAACTACTTTGACAGCCAACCCTCTGGCACCTGAAGTGGCAGAGTATATATGTTTATCAGTAATATAATAAAACCGGGACTTCACATTAACTTTGGGTTTAGAATCTCCTACACTGACTCTGCTACTAGAATAGCAGAATATATTTCATTTCATTTCTCTTGAACACACTATAGAGACAACTGTAGATGTAGACCATGATTTCCAAATGGAAAGATTCAGAAGAGAAAGAGACAGTGACATAGAGACCTTCATAACCTGATTTCTGAAACATCGCAAATGTCTGACTATATAAAATTTAAATTATCCCACTTTCCTCAATGGATTATTATTACCTGGGATAATTTGACATTACATAAAAATTAACAGCGTTCTTAGAAATACTATAGAGAAAATATAAGATTTCAAGTTTGTCCAAAGTAATTCACTCAACATATGTTTAAGATGCTATATGGAATGTATTTGGTTTTAAATTTTTCTTTATTTATAATTACAGAAATCTCTGCATAACATGGGCCATACCAATGTTTTATTTATCTTTGCCTCGTTGTATTTTTAGGTAGGATTTTGTTCATTACTCTCTTGACATTGTATCTGCACAAAGTTGCTATAACAGTGCTACACCAATGAGAAGGATATTAGCTCCCAGCTAGACAAAATCTATCAAAGCCCAAGGGGCAAAATACAGTTGGCCACAGTTCCACAGTACCTACAGAAACACTTCAGATTTGTGCTTCCTATTTTGCAGATACTTCCTGAACAAAGCAAATTGAACAAACAGTAACTACTATCCCAGGAGAGTCAGAACAAACAGTGACATATTAAAGGTTCCGAGAAGTCCAGTAGCAAAGAAATCTGTTGGAATTTTTAAAACCCAATGTTTCTCTGTATATTTGGCCTTAAAACACTTTTTTCTCACCTGACATTTCTTAAGAGGCCCTGCAGCTAGTGCTCCGGGGAATACATTTTGAGAAACCCTGTCTAGGCATTAAGCTATTCCAGGGATCAATTTCCTGTTTCTGAATAGTCTGGCATATTCTAAATCTCAATAGGTTCATAGATACAGAAACCCTATAGATTCAACTGAACGCCTTATGTCTAAGTCTGAGAGGCTTCAAATAGGTTGATAAGATGAATGAATGAATGAATGAATGACTTTCACTATGCATTCCAA
This sequence comes from Plecturocebus donacophilus, assembly GCA_004027715.1. Taxonomy (NCBI): domain Eukaryota; kingdom Metazoa; phylum Chordata; class Mammalia; order Primates; family Pitheciidae; genus Plecturocebus; species Plecturocebus donacophilus. The sequence goes on along the minus strand of PVKP010003382.1, from coordinate 18,832 downwards.
GAGTCCCCTCATGAGAACTTTTCCAGCAGTTTATAGTTGCTATGTTACCAAGAGGTTTCAAACATATTTGGGATCACAATTGCTCATCAAGCTACAAATTTGTCATTAATTGCACATGCAATTAGCTATACAATTATTCTCCACATCCGTAGGCTTTTATAGACAAGAGTTCCCTACTGAAAATTCCTGGACAGTCTGTTACAAATAGCAGTTCCCAGGACAGGATAACACATAACAATCTGCATGGTTTGCTTGGGGTTTAGCTTGATTTCTTTGAGACTAGAGGAATGAGCTCTTTTATGTGCTTTGGTCAAGAAAATTAACTTTGCAAGTATTGTATGGTCAAAATGAAAAGTACCTTTGAAAGTCAAAAAGGCATCATTAAAATAGTTTTGTTTCCGGAACAAGATTACTTCATGACTTCTTCAAAACAAATAATGAGTGAAAATGAAAGGATTTATGAGGCATCCAGATTTTAGAATTTTGAAGTTCTGAGTTATGTTTTATCTACCTAATAACTACTATCTCCAACCACTCAAAGATGTGACTCTTGCAGACAACTGTCACCTGCTTCACAAATTTTTCTCTAGTAAAGACCTAATCCTCACTTTTCATCTATGTTTAAGATGAAACCAGCCTATGGCAATAGATTACGTGAGATAGTACCATATAGAAGATAAATTTTGGAATCAGAAAGTCATAGGTTCAAATCCCCACTCTAACAATTACAATTGTGTAACTATGCAAGGATACTTAACTTTTCTGAATGTCAGTTTCTCAATTTGTGAAATAAGTATTATAGCACCTGCAACAAAGAATAATAAAGGATTCTGGAAATATGGTGGACACAAAGCATTTACAACCAGCCCTGAAAATTTTTTTTTTAATGTGCTAAAAAAATGGGGATGAGGTCAGCCACAGTGATTTACACCTGTAATCTCAGCACTTTGGGAGGCCAAGGCAGGTGGATCGCCTGAGCTCAAGCATTCGAGAGGTGGACAAAATGGTGAAACCCCATCTCCACTAAAAAATACCAAAAATAAAATTAGGCTGGGTGTGGTGGTGCATGCCTATAGTCCCAGCTACTCAAGAGGCTGAGGAGGGAGGATCATTTGAGCCTGGGAGGTAGAGGTTGCAGTGAACTGAGACCACGCCACTGTACTCCAGCCTGGGTAACAGAGTAAGACCCTGTCTCAAAAAAAAATATTTTTTTCAAAAAAAGTTTAAGAAAGAAAAGAAAATGGGGACTCTAAACCACTATTTTTAATCCAAGAAAGCTTTCAGAATTATTTTTCTTTACATATTCTTAAATTTTCTAGAATATAATATTTGAGCATCCATTTCTTTAAACTATTATTATTTTATTAAACAAATGCTTGAATCATTAAGGATCAAGAAATAAGGGAAAGTCCATTCCACTAAGAGGTGACAATCACGTTGGGGCAAACCTCCACGAGCACAAATCCTAACAACACATCACAGCAAGTATATTTTGAAAGAAGCATAATCACAGTGATTTGGGAGGACAAGAAGGAGTGGCAAATTCTGCCCAAGTACAAAGGCTCAGGCTCCTTAGGGAAGAGAGCAAATCCAAGGGGATTTTCTGGGTTGGAGGAGAGAGGGAAGAGTCTTTCAGCAAATATATTGGGAAGTGAGGTGTTCAGGGGGCTGAAGCATATATATGTGTGGTTTATAGGGAGTGGAGGCAAGACAAGAAGAAAGAGGTTCAGGAGTATCCACATTAGAGGTGGGAAAAGCCAAAATTGGTCAGACTGGAAAGAAAAGGAGGCGGGCGGAGTAATTAAGTTATTAAACATCTACTATGGCCTTCATAATACTAGATGCTTTTATCTACGCTCTTCCATCTAAATCATGACGACACTACCAGATAAGCAGTAGCATCTCCATTTTGCAGATGAGGAAAGTGTGCCTCTCTGATGTTAAGCAATTTGGCCAAAGTTACATAAAAGGAAATTGAAGGAGTCTGGATTCCAGCCCAATTTTGTCAGGGGACAGAGCCTATGCCAACCTCTATTTTAAGCAGGGGAGCCAGCAGGGGCTTTTAATCAGGAAAGGAGCTCATCAAAACAATTTTTGAAAGAAAAGTAAGGCAATGGAATATAAAATGATGGATTGGAAGGAGGTACAGCTGGGGCTTGGGAGATAAATCTGAGGTTATTACTGGTTTGCAGGGGAAAGATGAGTAAGGCTTCAGCTGAGGCAGTGCCTGTGGGGATGGAGAAGAGAGAAACATTTCTTAGACTCAAAAAGGCTTGGTTACCAATTGGATGTGAATATACCTCAGAATAAAATCTCTTAACACAGTTACAATAGAATGTATGTGGGAGAGGCCAGGTGAGTTGGCTCATGCCTGTAATCCCAACACTTTGGGAAGCCGAGGAGGGCAAATCACAAGGTCAGGAGATCAAGACCATCCTGGCCAACATGGTGAAACCCTGTCTCTACTAAAAATACAAAAATTAGCTGGGTGTGATGGCACACGCTTGTAATCCCAGCTACTGGGGAGACTGAGGCAGGAGAATCACTTGAACCTGGGAGGCGGAGGTTGCAGTGAGCCAAGATCACACCACTGCACTCCAGCCTGGTGACAGAGCAAGACTCTGCCTCAACAACAAGAAACAAGTTATGTGGGAGAATAGTAAATGACCTCTTTAAAAAGTTTCTTATTAATTTGGGAGATTACAAAGCCAAACATGTGGCATCATATCATTTAAACCAGTGCTTCACTTAACGGATCCAATGTGCATGATTTGAGTGATGGGTACCTAAAAGCCCTGACTTCACCACTACACAATCTATGCATGTAACAAAATTGCACTTGTACCCAATAAACTTATACAAATAAAAATAAAAATAAACTCCTGCTACTCAAAGTGTGGTTCACATACCAGCACATGACTTCACCTAGTTTTTGGCAATGCCAAATCTCATGCCCTACTCCTGGCATTCTGAAAAAATGTATACTATTTTAATAAGGTCCCTTTGATGCTTGGGTGATTGTAGATACTTTGAAGTTTAAGAAGCACTCATCTAAGAGAACTAACACTGAGGGTAATGGAAGAGAAAAGGTGAGAGGAGATAGCCAATTTTCTTTAAAAATGGGCTCTACATTCAGAATTTCAATCATGACTATACGCCTTTAAGAGCACTCTGGTTAGCACTAATTTTATTTCACATTACTTTTACTATGTTCAGAAGTTTCTAGAACAAGAAGCAGCCACAGGTGCTGACATGGCCAATATATAAAAGGCAGATGCTTCTTCAAATGCAGTGTTTTATAAAAGGCTGCCAAAATCCAGGCTATAACTGCATGATTAGGTGGCATTTGAACTGCTTGTTTGGAATGTCAGCAGGGATAGTGCTTACGTAAGCTGGATGCTGTCTTATATTGTCCTTCGGTTACTGGGAAAAAAGAAATCCAGAAAAGAGTCTATTTTATCATCATGATGGACTGAGAAAGAGAGCGGAAAGATCTTAAAATATTATGTGAAACTTCCATCAGTTCATTTTATACATATGCATATTAATATGTGTGTAGGTATGTTCAATGCTGAGAATGTCTGAAATTCTTGAATTTACTATTACTTCCTACATTTACTAATCTGATCTCTAGTTCTTATTGTTTCAAAGTCACTTGATTGTACCCAACAATTCACGAGAATCAGAGCCAACAAGAACTAGTTTTGAGAGCGTTTGAACGAAGAAAAATAGTAGACCTCGGAAAGGGTACACCAACTAAAAATCTTCAACCAGGATTTTCCCTGGAATCTCTTCTGTCTCAGCTTCCCACACCTCCTCTGCCCTAATGAACATTGGCATCCTTCGGTAAACGATACTAAAACTCAACTTTCTCAACTTCGGTATGAGGCAGGGGTGTTCAGATCCCCATTCTGGTTATTGCACCTATGTGCCTGTTGTACCCCTGCCCTGAAGAACTTAAAGGTTCCTATTGCTGTCTTTCCAGTGCTCATTAACAATGATTTTTAGGAATCTGCTGTGTCCAAGAACTTTTCTAGGCTTGGGGGCTCAGAAGTCAACAAAGATACTGCTCACATGGACCTGACATTCAAGAGCAAAATGGATAATAAAAAAATTAAAAATACAATATAAAATCATGTCTAGTGGCAACGGAAAAGCATAACATGGTGTTATGGGAAAGAGAGTCATAGGGAAGTCATTTCAATCAGGGGTTTAAGTCAGATTTCTCTTGTTAATATTTGAACTGAGACCTGAAGAAAGTGACGAAGGTACACTTGGGAGAAGAAGCATTCCAGGCAAGGGAGGCTGCAAAGTAAAGTCCTCCAGCCAAAACACATTAGGTTTGTTTGGGAAGTCACAAGAAGGTCAGTATGGCTAGGATAGAGTGTAGAAGAAAAAGAGTGACAAGAAATGGTCAGCCAGGAAACAGATCGTGTAGATTCTTGAAGGACCTTAAGGACATCACAAGGTTAAAACCACAAACATTAAAAAAAATAAAAAATAACATAAAAACCCTTTCATTTACTGAGCTAGGCCCTATGCTAATAAAACATATATACCTTATTCAGTCTAATTCTCACAATCTTCCCATACCTGGGTATCATCATTATCCTTCAAGAGAACTGAGATTTATATCTATTAATTATAATGATCAAGGTTTCAAAGCTACTAAATGTTTAGGTTGGGATTTGAACTCAGGACTGACTGACACCAAAGGTCATTATATTCAACACCATGATGTTACTACAGAGAGATCTCTTGAATCAAAATTTACATGCACTTTGTTGGTGGAAATACCAGGAAGTTCAAGTACAGTGGATACAGCTTTAGGTCCTTCTAACCTTAATAGAACGGTAGTCTATTCTCTCCTTTTTTTGCAGTTAAACTTAACTTTGGCCTCATTTCATGTGCTCTTAATACAGTAAATATCTCATTGAATGTCCAATGTCTACAATAATTTTGTACAAGCATTTATTTAAAGTATAAACTAATCAAACTTTATAACATCTAGCTAATCCGTGATCAGACTCTGCAGACAGTAGGCTCTGATATACAGCTGAGAATACATTTTAATTTCAGAAATAGTTGATATTAGCTCCTTAATTTGAGGTATGGATGCCCAAAATATCTGGTGCTTTCTACCTTTTTATAATTTACATCATCTTTGCTGATTTGTGTGTCTGCTTTTCCAGATTTCTCTCACTAAGGTGTGTATGTATATTATATGTATATCCAGTCAGTGAGGTTCGTTCCATCCATGGTCATCCTTTCTCATCTCATTTTCCTACACAAGAACACTTTCCAGTCTTTCTCTGCTGGTTAAAATCAAGTTGCTCCTTTAATGCCCTGCTCTTCTCACTGGAGCATTTAATATACAGCCCTGCCCCGTGGACTGGATTAACCTTCACTATATATGTTCTGCTTCGCCAACTGATAATGAACAGCCTGACCTTGTCTTCTATATCTCTGAGGATGTGACTTTGCCCAGAGAGCCATGCTTGGGGCCTCACTTGCTGCCACAGATGATGCTTTTGAGCTTCAGCTTAAGATCACTACCAGCATTTCTTCCTGGCCTCCCAATCACACTTGCATCTCATGCTGACCAGAATATTTTCTTTAAATGTTTCAGTTAGTTGAATAATCCCTAACTCGTGCACACTGATTTATCTGTCAGCTTCATTATAAGGTAGTATAGTTTTCAAACCTATTTACAGGCGTTTCCTCAGAAAGCCCAGGAATCTGAGTGACCTGAAGCACACATTTTAATGGCACATAAACCTAATTGATTTAAAAATAAAACCCACTTAGGACAAAAATAAACCAGGTAGGTTTTCCTTCCTCCAATGCCCTCTATCCTACAAACTGGTAAATTTTAGATTTAGTTCTTTTTAAGAAAGCTCTGCTCCCTGGGGCAACAAATTGTTGTAGAATAAGTGGAATAAGCCTGTTTTTAGTTAGGCCATTGGGATAGTATTAAGCTAAGCATACTCTTTCTAGAAACACTTCAGTGAAAGTTCTGTCCAAGTGTTTGTTTGCTCATATGTTTTTAACAAAAACCAGACTTTTCTTACGCTGTTTGCAGTGCAAAAGGATCTAGCATCAGGTGGCATGTAAATCAGGTATAAATTATAAAGGCTTTTACATTTGTTTTCAGGACAACAATGTTTAAAATACTCTGCCTTCTCCAACAGTTTGTTGAAGTGCAGAAGCTGAAAAAATTCTGGGCTTGTAAAGAAACTGCAGTGCCTAAAACTCTCCAGAAGTACTCAGAATGACAGGGCTCTTAACCAATAACACGTGAGATTCAAGGAACACATTGTCACTACTCAGCAAATAATAAGAGGCAGGTATAAGTATGACATCATTGAAACACAGTCTCATTGGCGGTTCCTCTGTGTGCTGGTTACTGCTCTATTTGTGGAAGCAGCAGCCTTATTCAAATTAACCTTTTCACGCAGAGGGGCGGAGGGAGGTAGTGAGTAATATGCTGCAGTCTTTTCCCTGAAGGTGATGTGCTCTCAAATTCGCTTTACATTGCCTTTGAGCAGACAAAATAAAAATAAATTCAGCTGTGGCAGTGTTTCACAGGGATAATAGCTGCTGGAATTAGATCAGGTCAGTGGAAAGGAATGAAAAAGAATCTGTGGCTGAGTTAAAACAAATTTCTGAATTTTCTTCTTGTTTTTATTCCTTCCCCCTTATTATTTCTCCGTGTCTCATGCCTGGTCTCCACGGCTGCAAAGACTAAACTTGGTATCCCTCCAATCGGCCATTTGAGAGGGAAATTTCTTTGAATATTAATACCTCCATCCGTGCTGTCTGGGGGTCTAGCAGACAGGTCAGATTAATGGATGGTTTTCTGGCATTGTAGAAATACTCAGGAGTATGAAGCTGATGAGATAATTCAATCACATTTACTGTAGTCTGTGAGGAACTGTCATCCTGTATCCTGTTACTGTTATATAATATAGGGCCTCCAGCTACGTCAATGATACACGAGAGAGCCCACTCACATATTAACTCTTAGTATTTTGTTTTAACTTATGAGGGCTCCCATGTAAGAAGGCTGTCCTTTAATGATCTATCTATTCCTTTTCTAGTTTAGTGTCTGGGACTTCACACAACTTTGCCTAAATAAAATTCTGTAGGTCTTTGGCCTTATTTTATTTTCTCTCTTTAGACTTCTGTTTCACTGTCTGTTGGCATCTACAAAAATCATTTTGTACAGAAGCCATGTAAAATTTTGAATCCTGCTGTAGAGTATATTTGTCTTGATCACTTCCTGTTTGGGGAATTTATTTACATTTTTTCCCTTCCCTTATTACCTATTACTTTCTACCTCAAAATTTCTCTACTTGTCAAAGACAAATAAAACAATGGAAATGACAAAAGAACACAGAATGTTGACTATAAACCTGCCATAATACGGAGTTGAGCCAAAATGGCTATACTTCAGGTCAGAAACAAGTTGCTGCCTGCACATAGCTAAGCTCTCTCTGCTCCAAACTCAAGATTCCTGTTCCACTATTGCATGTCCTTAAAGACATGTTAACCTCTGAGAGATTAGAGCTTCTCTTACTACTCCACTGAGAGTATTAATAACCATGTCACCGCACATTAATGACAATGTCACCAGAACTACATGACATTCTCATTTAGTTACCATCCCGTTTCGTCTCACTGTCCTTGTACGGCTTCTCTAACTTAAAATTCCTTTTAACTGACTGGACCCAAGGTAGTGAGTTACCTCGATTGATGGTTCACAGTCAGTTACAGATCGAACTCTTTGTTCTACCCTTTTCTCCCTCCTCACTACTGCACTTGACTAGTCTTAAAAAAAAAAAATCAGAAAAAATATATATAAAAATTCCTTTAAATTTATCTGGGTGTCGTAGTTGTTGTTAGGTTCTGAACAAAGCTATACATATTCGGAAAACAGTCGCTTGGATGAGGACGGTTGAGGTACTACGTTTTCATCACAGCTATTCCTTAAAGTGAATAAATAATGCAAGAGAAGTTTGAATGCAGAGGAGCACCAGGAAGCTTGCTGGCCAGTGGAGAGCAGGTGTTGACTGGGGAGACTGGCAGAACAGAGGCAGGAAGGGTGAGGCTCTTCTCCCCCTGTGCTGCATGGCCAGCCAAGGATCACTGCAAGCTGTGCAGCTCTTTGCTGGGTAGCTGCCAAAACCCCACCAACAAGGTGTCTAGAGCAGCTTTTAGCACAGCTCTATGTGTGCCGCTGAAACCCCCCAGTCCAGGCTGCCCAGGCTTCCATTTCTTGACTCTGCACGGTTCCCTGCCTAATCCTAGCCCTTCCTTTGAAATCAGACTGTTTCCTGCCCTACCTTGGCAAACCACTCCCCACTCTGTTGAGAGGAGTGCAGAGGTTGCCGATCTGACCAGGCGCACCACACATTTTCAGCTCATTATGCCTGAATGCCGCATTGTTCCTGTGCTGAATGAAGTTGTGGAAAATGACTTTCAGATGTTACAGAGTCCCACTCTGCTGCTGTTTTACCCCGTTACCTCGCTTCTCTGCTGTTTATAATCCCATAAAACTCATGGTCTGTGTTTGACTCTGGACAAAAATGAAAAGACTCATAAGATAGCAACTTAGATGAGATGGACTGATATAAACTTGAAATGCTTCAGCTTAAGACCACTACCAAATAATTTAATGATTTGTCTTCCACTAGACTTACCTCTTCAGTTTGTCTGCTTCTTTTGCAGTAACTCTCCAAATCCGTTGGGTTATTTTAGTCAGTGACCACAAATTACTGTGACCCTGAACTCTGATCAGAAAGCCGCCCAGTTCTCCCCAGTTTTTTTTTTTTTTCCTTCGCCCCTTCAAACCAGAAAAGTAGCTGCTGAAAGCAGAACAGTTGTCATGGCAACCCCTTGGCAGCTTCCTCAGCGAGTAACAGTGTTGATTTCCCTGGGCCGGGCAGGAGGGGGTGGAGCTGTAAGGAGGTAAGGGAAGGTTACTGTGCACTTAGTTAATATGCAAAACCACTTACGCAGTGCTGGATGAGCAGTGAATAAGTGCAAACAAAGCCATGCTTGATCAGCTAACATGGACTTTGCACACAAGTTGCTCTGTCCAAGGATGCAGATGCTGGCTCAGAAAGAAATTGTGCAGTTGGACAGTAGAGGACACAAAAGGTCATACTACAAGAGGTTAAACACTATTTTTGTAATGGTTGGTGTATATGGAAGAAACAAACCAAAGCAGGGGTGTAATTGCCTGGCTCCTCTTTGCTTTGTTCAAAGAGAAACAGCAATCTAAATCACAGGGATGGTGTTTTCCCTGAAAATCTAACATACTGAAGTTCAAGTTTGCATCAATTAAACTCTATGTAAGATAAACCAATATGTTCAGATATAAGCAAGTATAGTATAATTTGGTTTGTGCTTGAACAAAACATACGGCTCAAGTAGCATCTTTCACCTCCGAGTTTTCAGACAAAGAAGCAGCTTAGGAACTTGGGGCTGCGGTTGGGGGTGGATAGTGGTGGATTCTCTCTCTCTCTCTCCCTTCTCTCTTTCTTTCTCTCTCTCTCTCTCTTGCAACTTTGATAGCTCCCTGTGTGTTTCCTGGGACCTGGGCAGTTTGGAAATCATTTCCCCCGAGAGAGCACTGGGGACACTGGCACACGATTCTGCCGACAGAGGTCACCTGCATGAGCAATGAGCAGACCGGCTGCAAGCTGTGGAAGCGGCAGCCAGCCCCTTACCTAGTGGCCTGCAGCTTTGCATGCTAAAGAAGAGGGAGGCTGATGGAAAGCCTGCAGCAGTGAGCCGAGGTCTGCCCAGCAGGTGTCACTAGGGATTTAAAGCTTATCAGACCTTTGAGACCAGAGCTAGGAAACAGCCATGTAACGATTAATAAAGCTTACTTTAAAATATTTGTAAGAGGCTATATGTGAAATAATCCAGAGGCTTTCTCCTTCAAAGGGACATTAAAATGATAGCTACTGCTTGGTTTAAATGATTTCTGGACTATTCTCTCCAAGGCTCAACCTCCATTTACTGAGTCCCCATTCCAAAAACCAGACAGAGACATAAAACTCAGGGAAGGCACACCGAATCCAACTACAACAGAAAAATACATGTGCAAAGCCAAAGCAAGTGCATAAAATTATTATTACAGTGAAGATCTCTGCTTACAATATCAGCCTCCATGTCCTAATACCATAGATGTTGATTGTGCAAGAAATCTCAGGATTAAGATCAGAGTTCACTTTAAAAATGCAAATTCCCCAGGAGTCCCTGTAAAAGTGATGTCAGCTTGTATTTTATCAGCGCTAACATTTTTTAAACAAACCCATATGAAGGCTATCCCTACTTTTAAAAAAAAAAACCTGCACTGACGGTATTACCTGCCTTCTAATTTATGCACCAAGAATATGCATATGATAATTTTTTCGAAGAATTATGTTAGATAAAAATGGTCTCTCCTGAATATGTTTTTTACTGTTTCTCTTTTTATCTTGTCTTCCTGGAAGCTCAATATTTTGAAATGTCATCATGAATTTCAGTCGCTTCCCTAGCTTAGATTTTCTTATATAATTTCTCCCTCCATTCTATGTTATTTGAATCGTGACATCCTACCTTGTTTTAATCATATTACAGTTTTAACACATCTCACATCTCTACTTTTATCTGTACTTTTCATTGTGTATATTACCTCACATCCATTTCAGCATGGCATATCTCTTTAGAAAGAAGAGAAGAAAGGAAAGGAGAGAGAGTGGAAAAAAAGAAGTGGTGAAATGACCCTGTTATCAACATTCAGCATCTTATGATGAATTTGTTTATCATGTTTATCTTCAGTTGTCCTTTGGAAGACAGAATGGAAGCTAGAGTAGTGGTTGCGGAGAGGGGTAGTCCTAATTTTGCACGTGCATGGAAAATTTCTTGTGCCTAAAAGACAACTAAAGCACTGTGGGCCTGTGAAATAGTATAGGAAAGGTAGGAGAGTAGAAGCTCGGAACAGAGGGATGAGAGTGGGAGAGACGTGCATTGGCTTCAGGGCTTGGCTAAGAATTACTGGGAAAATGGTTACAGCTCTTTTAGAGCATATTACAAAGCATGATTAGGTGTACTTTTATCTTCCAATCTCCATAAAATGTTTACCAAATAAATATAACCCTTCCCATTTCACAGATGAGAGAAACTGAGCCTCAGGGACATTGTCATGTAATCACCTGCCATTATGTAAAAGAACCAGGACTAGAAACCAGGCCCTCTGCTTGCATTTCTGCTACTAATGGTTAACTACAGATGGGGAAGAATGAAAGGAAATCACAGGGAGTATAGGGAAGTTATGCAAATAATCCTCTGTTTTCTGTTCTTTCTCCTGGGGATGTCCCATCACACAATATCACCAAGGATTCTCCCACAAACGAAAATGTCAGGCTGCAGTTATGTGATTGTGGCAGGATTTTATTAAGAGTTTAGTTGGCCATTATAGTTCTTTCTGTTTTATGAGGGAAAGAATAAATGACTTTAGTTGTATTGATGTCTACAGGCCCATTTTCTAACCACAACTCTAGCCATTTCTCTAATCACTTAACTGATATTGTTTTAATGCCAGCTATTGTTATTATGCATTATTAATAAAAGACCACCATTACTATTAATATCACTTACAAAAGATTCTATAAAGGGCATTAAGACTGCAGATGCAATTAACAAAAAGTCAATTCTCCACAGTGTAAAAAAAAAAAAATCAGGTAGGCCTGGCTATATGCATTTTATCTTATTTAAGTGTTCTAAGGGGTTCTAAGTGAATTTCACATGCCCAAAAGAAAAATCATATGCCCTATGAAGATAAATTCAGGCAGTTACTTGTCCTCCTCCATACAAGAGAAATTTGATGAGTTAAAAAAACTTTCATAAACCTCCAATCTCAAGGCCATGACAGTGGAAATTATTAGCTCACATTTCAGGGAGCTCATGCTTACCCAAAAGGCCCTACTTATAATGGGTGAAAAGAAACATATTTACAATTTCAAATAGGATATGAAATGTTCCATAAGTGAGAATGTTGTCATAATTCTATATCATAGTGTAAATATACCACAATGCCCATAATTCTCATGGACTTCATAGTATATTTTAAAGGTGAGAACACGCATAGAAACCCCTCTCGTATGTCCTCCCTTCACTGATATTCCCATTGAAAGGCTCTCCTCTCACCTCCATAGCTACTATTGCCCACCAGGCTTAGAGCCATTGGATTCTTCTGTCCCTTTGTCAGGGAGCCATGAATTAGAAGCAAGTTGGGCACAGCCAGAAGGAGCTAGGCCTTGGCTTCTGACTCTACTACTCCATGAAGGAAGACTGGACCAGGGTCTCATTGCCTTTGAGGTGAGGATGCAATTCTGCACTGTAACGCAGGTATCACCTTAGCCAAGTGGGCCAACTGACTCACCATCCTGAGGCGTCCTGAGTTACACAGATATCATCACACTGTTTTACATTTGTTCTTTGAGAAGGGGGCTTATTCCACAGTGCCTGAGGATTGCATTCTGAATAACATTCTCAAGTCTCCCTTCAAGACTTTTTGTTTCTGAATCTGTTTTAAGGAATTGACAACCCCTGATTTTTCACCTGGCATTCAGTCTTACTTTAAGATTAAAAGGCCTAGGTCAGCTGGATGAACTGAGGGCATTAAGGGTGGGTCCACTCACTATAAAATCATAGGTACACCTGGAAATTTTCAAGGGCACCAAGGAACTTACAAGACTCTATACACTTACGGATGATACTTTTGCCAAAAGCCTCAGTCTCCGTGAAAGAGTAATAATCATGTCTTTTTTTCTAGAAATGCATAGGATTTAGTGTTTTAAGAGTTCATAATTTAATCTCAGATTGGTCAGGTGAGTATCATTATCCTCATTTTAACAGATGTGGAAATCGAGACACAAGGGCTGAGAGTACTGAAAGTTATGGAGTAAGAAATGAAAAATTCTAAATACAGCCCCAATTCCTCTGACTTCCAACCTAATGCTTGGTCTGCCCACTAGTACATACTTTTATGTACTAAATATAGAGGAATGTCTGCATGGAATGTAATATGTATCCTTAGTTTATGCCCTGTCTAGATGAATTGATTTTTCTGTTTTATTAACATGAACCTCTTAGGTTATTCCACTGGACTTACTCATGTTTTTATGTGTTTTACTATTTTCCAAATTATGGCTCAGCATGTAATAGCAATGAGATTTCTGCAGAACTTTTAGATTATGCTAATAATGTCTTCCTAGTAGTTTTGGTAATCAAAGGAAAGCATCTTACTTGCATTAGAATATTCATGAAGTAACCATTGAAAATATGTAGTCAGTATTAAAACAATATAGTCTGAATTTTTGGAAGACATTTTCAAACTGGCTTAGATGATTTTCTCAGAAAAGATTCTTCAGTGCAGGTTGCAGTCTACATTTCCTCTGGTTTCTCCAATTCAGTAGGTTGGAAACTAACGTGCATATTGTTCATTTCTAAGGTAGAGAAATATTGTGACTTTTATGTCTTTTTTTTGGACAATTTTTAACTAACATTCTTGGTAAATCATTACAATATGTCATCAAGAATTGAGACACATTTGTGTTTTGCTAAAATAAAATCTATCAACAAATTGAAAATCAAAATATGAATGTAGAGAACACAGAATACTAGCAGGTTAGAATCATAATATACTTCATGAATCACATAGCCAATATATTACCAGGGGAGAAACTGAGACCCAGACAAGTTATGTGCCTTGCCCTAAGTCACACAGCATTCAGTAATAGAACTGAAACCATAATGGAGGTCTCTAACCTCTGAGACCCATCCCTATTTCATTACCCCTTCTATTCAGTTTTGGTTCTTTGGTTTATTTCTATTCCTTGGTTTGCTCTTTCTTCTCCCCTGAAGTTATTATTTCCATATTTCCTTTTTGCCCATGCTGTCATGCAGTCACCCATAGATCTGAATTTCCATCACACAGGCTCTCAGGAGGAGCATCCCGATCACATTGAGGCCAGGCTGGCGTGAAAAGATCTTAACATCATCACCCTGTAGCCCTGGAGAACTTCAGACCATTAACATGCTTCACCCTCACAGTTACCACCCCTGCAGGGTGAAGCCACAGAAAATACTGAAAATAGTGTGTGGTATTAACATGGAGGAAATACATAGATCCAATCGCCAAGATTCACAAACCATGTATGAGGCAAGGAAGAGGACTGGATTTAAAAGCCTTGCAACTAAGGCATCATCTTAATCACATACTACCTGCTTAAGTGTGCAGAATCTTAAGACTGAATTTTCTACTAAGCTGTGAGCTCTGAACATGAATATTAAATTAGAATTTGGGAAGGAAAATATGCTTTTCTTCACAGAAAAGCACTTGTTTTTTAACATTTAATTATGAAGCTGCCCCACAGAGGAGTCTGGAGCTTGTTGCCACTAGAAACTGAGTCATACTTGCTAGGGCTATCATCAAATTGCAAGTCCCACTCCCACTTCCCCCTAACCTCCTCCAGTAATTGACTGACCTTACTAAGATTGACTGAGCTGAACTTTGAGATGATCCCTGGTGTTTGAGGGCTGAGCCGTGCTTCTGAAGGTGCTCCTGAAGAAAGGATATTATGTGCAAATACAGAAATTGGATAAGAACTTCCAAGGAAATCTCCCTTACAGAAGATAGTAATGTTTACTAGAAACAATTTTACATCTACCTGAAGAAAATGTCAACAAAGTTTCCATTTATTTCAAACTGTTGTGAGAGATATTGAATTATTGTGCAAGAAAAACAGCCACCCCACAGCCACTGAGAAGATTGCAACAATCTTCCACAATGGAGACTGTCTTGTAACCAAGCACATAGATCAAAAAATGATTTATGTGAGCCACTGAATTTGTACATATTTTGACGCTATTCATTCTATAGCCTTATTCCATTACCTTGACAAAAGAAAACATTTATCTGTTTCTAAACTTGGATTCTGATTTTTAGAATATGTTTATGGTTTTATATAGTTAAAAGTAATTTAATGTATCTTACAATAAAATATATACCCTAGTACTTACTTTATTCCTAATTCTCTAAGAACTGATTTTCTTTGATTAATAACTCTTTGCCATATCTAATTTTTAAGATACTTTGCATCCACACGTATCACACCAAAATAAATACTTTCACATTCTTAAAGTCTTAATTCCTATCTTACAAGGTTTTGAGGGAAAGAGAAACAGGAATAACCTTTCACCTTTTTCTCTGATGACAGTCAGTGCAAAACTACTTCGTCATTGCAGCAGGGAGGGTGAGTACATTCCCAGCAAGTGTAATTTCTACCAGAACAACGCGTGAAGTGTTAGAAATAGTGTGTGGGCATCTTAAGATAATACATTTTTTTTTATTTTAAAATATTTTTTAAAAATAGAGAAGAGAATTTTAAAAATCATTCTTTTTAAAATTAGATCTAAAAAGGGGAAGATGAAAAGATAAACATGCAGATCAATAAAATACAACAAAATATAGATATTATATACAAGACCATGGGAGACAGAAGTCTAGGAGAAGCATAAGAACCCATTAGTAATGGATTACAAGTAGTTTTTACCCCACTGTAAAGTAGTCATGGGAGACAGTATCAAACATATCAAAAGTAGTGACTATCTGATTGTGGCTCCAGGTAAGGTTAATATGTTCTTGAATTTATTTTCCTCCTTTTTTCTCAGTTTTTATGGCACAGTCTTTGGGAAAAAAAAAAAGAAGTGGACGTGGTTTCTACATACAGTTAGTCTGTTAGGGAAAAGCATAGATAGGAGTGTTAACAAAACAGTATTTGCTACGATTCTCACAAGGTGGCTGCACACCGAAGGTTCTTTCACTGTTAGGTCTGACTCCGTCCATGAGGGTACTTTCTACCACCAACTTACAGAAAACTAGGGAATGTTTTGATCCCAAGATGTGTTTCCCCATCGTGTCTCTTTCATTAGCCTCCCTGACTACCCCCAAAGTTGAAGTTTTCACCACCATGAGAAACAATCTTTGTACAGATTCGTAAATTTCCTGTGTATGTTTTATATCACTTAAGGGTAAATCAGGTAGTAAGGCAAGCTCACTTCCTGAACACACCTTTAATCGGAAGTCTAGGGAACAGATTTAAGTGTAGCCTGTTTCCAGTGGTTTAGGGACTTCTGTATTGGGCATAGCAGGGACAAAACTGGTCATCAGACTTTATCCAAAAAGATCATTAGACCATATTAGGTTCCAGTCATGGTTTTGAAAACTTGGACACGTTTCCTAACTTCTCTGAGCATCTGTGTCCTAATCTGTAAAGAAGATATGAGACTGGCCTGCATCGTTGTTGTGAGGATTGGTAATTATTTACATGACAATAGAATTTAATAGATTATAACAATTATTAATATGCTCACCAACCACTTAGGGTCAATTTTAAAAGGAAGGTCTGTAAGCCCATTTGCAGCCCTGAGGACATCCTACAGAGGCTGCTAACAAAAACCATTACTAAAATCTATTCCTTGCCCCATTGTCCAGATCACAGGTATTCAACACTTCCAGTCCTCTGTGCTTAAGATAATGTTCTAATGCACCCCTCCACTCTTAGAGACTTTCACATTCTCTCGTATAGAAGATGAAACCTTGTAGTTTCATCTTCATATGAGACTTTGCACAAGACTTAGATCCTCTTTGCCCATGAGAATAAGTCAAAGCTTTTTAACATGGAACTCGAGGGTCCTTAAAATCTCAAACTAGTTTAGCAACACTTGACAATGCTCATTATGTACTCCATGCTCTTTCTCTGTTGAGACCACTATGGGACAACCTCCTATGTTTTCCTGTACCACATGTTTTTTGTTCAAGCTAAACTCTCAGACTGATGTATTGTTTACTATTTTGTTCACTGGTTACAGAACTGATGTCCCATTACTGTGCTTAATTTGTTGATTAAGTTCAACACTTTACTGTGCTGAACTACGTTTAGCCCTTAAGAAATTCCTCATGACTAAAAAAAAGTCAACAAAATTTCTGTTTATTTCAAACCATTGTGATAGATACTGAATTGTTGTGCAGAAAAAACATACTTTTCTTACCCACCAAAAGCTAAACCACACTTTACCAATGTGCATGGTTAATTTTGGGGAGCTATATAACATTTCTTCCATTTAAGGTAGAAGTTAAAGAAGTCAGAATGCAAAATACTCTACATTCAGGATAGAAGGCCAAGAGCCTAAGCACAAAGATCAGAGCCAAATGCATTACCTTTAGTCAGAGCTGTCATGCATCAACTAAATTAAAGAGCACAGTGGGGCTCCCTACCTCCCATTATAATATCCCAGTGCTATGATGGAAGAGACTTTCCCCCAGGGGATTTTAAGGACAGGAATGTCCAAGAGGAAAAGAGTGAGTCTAGAACCTGTTTGGGCAGAGTAATATGACCCACCAGTACATGGATGTAGCCAAAGGATACAGGCTGTCTCCAGTTTCACTAGAGTTGATACTGACAGACCATCTTGGGTAGCTATGGGAAAAGGTGTATTACCTTTTCCTGGAAAAAGTAGTCCAAGTCATCTCCCCACCATGGAAACAGGTGGGGTATATTCTTATTGGATAAGAGGGGCCAGAGAATCAACATTCCTCAACAGTTCCTTAATTAGTGTTCTTAACAGTGACACTCATTATATAACTGGATATTAAAATGAGATCCTCTCTCTATTTTGGCTGAGGCCTGAAAATAATAGATGCTACATTTCAAAGTGAGATTTGAAAAACATCCCAAGGCAGAAAATTAATTTTGCAGCTTCTGAGATAATAGCTCTCCGTTTAAAAGTTAGGAAGAGGCAAGAAAAGAGGGGGTGGAGATTGAGGAAGATTTTTGGAGGCAGCTATTGGAGCACAATGTGGTGCTCACTCTCTGTCTCGTGTTAAAGGAGAGGGTTTTTAAGGAACAACCACAAGGATTTAATATCTATCCCTGGCTGTTTGCAGGATACTGTGGACTGGTGACTTGACTCTTATTTGGAAAACCTAAAATGTAAAACCTGCACTGACAGGTTCTCTTGTGGAAGAATGAAAGAGAGTTGTTGTAGAATTGGGATCAGTATGTAGACTAAGAATTTAGATGGAGAGGAGAGGGACATATCAGCAAAGAATGCACGAAAGTTTTCACTGGAAACTTTGAGTGAAACTAATGAGTTAAAAAGTCGTTATCTCAGGTCATCTTAGATTGTGATCCAGAAAGCTACCTGAAGTAAGAATAGACCTCACCAGAGATAAACTGGCAGCTATCACCAGATTCCTAGGGCTGAGGGAGCAGAAAACGATCAGCCCAAATAGAAATAGAAATAATCTATAGATTGGGTGGGGCGAGGGAGCGGATGCTGGTAAAGTCGGGAAGCCAGAGGTGGCGGGTGGAGGCCTCAGAGGACTCATGAGAGCGCCTGTAAGCGAACACGTCCATATTAAACACACATTAGGGCCAGAGAATGGCACCACCCAACCCACAATAGTACCAGGCATCTAACATATATCTTGCCCCAACCTATCTCTCCTCCCACCCTTCTCCCCATCAGCTCTGATCCTGAAGGGAAAATAAAATTTCACTAATGGTAGCAGGTGGAAGGGTAGATGTGCTTGGCAGAGAGGAAGAAGCCATCTACTCTCCATCCTTTGGGCTCAGGCTTCCAACCTGAAACATGTCTGAGCACCTATGGGAGATGCCTCAACTGGACAGCAAGACTGACCTTGTGACAACCCATGAGACAGGGACATTCTAATTACTAAACTGAAAGAGAGTTTTGTGCCCTAAGAACAAAT
>PVKP010003381.1:0-109634 GCA_004027715.1 Plecturocebus donacophilus | reverse complement strand
CAAAACAAAACAAAAAAGGAGAAAGAACTTTCTACTGTAGTGCCAGAACTTTCCACTGTTACTGTGTGCCAGAAGCCCTCTCATGTGCTTCACAGCTGCTCTCTAATTTAATCCTAAGCCCTCTCTCTGCTAGGGATGGATTACTGTGACCTATGTGACAACTGAAGAAATTGGTGCTTAGAAAGTTTGATTGTCCAGTGTTAAAATGTGAGCAAAAAGGTAGACCTGAAATTTGGAACCAGTTCTTGGTTATAGTAGCCAAGTGCTTTCCATCACTCCAGGTACTTCTAAAGTAATTCAACAGATAACTAAAGCAGTCATGGTTCCTGGGATATAAACACTACTGTTGGCTTACCTGTGCAAGAAGGGACCCATTGGAGAACCAGAGTGCAGGTGCAAGGAACACAGGGAAGATAGTCTGGTAAATCAGGCTAAGAACTAAGAGCTATCAGGGTGTTCTTGACAGTCTCAACAGTGAGAACTTGACAAGCTCACCAGGTTCCCACCACTGGGCTGAAGGAACTATAAAGTTTTCTTCTATATTGACTCATCTCAGATAAGATTTAAAGTTCCAGGCGAGAGATGCCTTCCTGGAACTTTAAGTCTTAACTGATATAAGTCAACATAGAAATCTCAGGAACCCTTAAACCACTCCAGAAGAAGGCATATTTCTGGTTTTAATTTCAACCAAGAGCACACATTATGGAGTTGATTCATCTAGAGGGAAGTCTGGGTGCTATTAGAAGGAAAAAACGGGTGCAAAATAGTGACAAATATCTAGGATAAAAGTAAAATATGGCCTTTGTATTTAAGAGATAATATATGAAGTCCAAAAAAGGTAAAATGAGAATTTAAATATCTGTAATAATACACATGAAAGCATTGATTAACTGCATTGTCTAAATCATATCTAATAAAATCGTCATTACTGTCATCACCAAAATTCACTGCTATCATTACAAGATAACATGAATCAGTTCTAGAGCCAGACCACAAATCTAGGTTACTGGACACCTTACCCAATATTCTTTGGACATGAGAGATTTTAGAGGTGTCTCTCAGAGTGTATAGAAGGAAAATGTCTTTAGAAAGGCAAGATAAATTTAAAATCTGTCATATTTCTAAGCTATAGTCATACTGTAGGCTTCCTCTTACAGATTGAAAAAGTGGTGCCAGGTGCAGTGGCTCACACCTGTAATCCCAACACTTTGGGAGGCCAAGGCGGGTGGATCATGAAGTCAGGAGTTCGAGAGCAGCCTTACCAACTTGGTGAAACCCCATCTCTACTAATTCTACAAAAATTAGCTGGGCATGATGGCACATGCCCATAATCCCAGCTACTCGGGAGGCTGAGGCAGGAGAATTGCTTGAACCCAGGAGGCAGCCGTTGCAGTGAGCCAGGGTTGCGCCATTTCACTCCAGCCTGGGTAACAGAGCAAAACTCCATCGCAAACAAACAAACAAAGAGTGGCTATGATATTTTATGACATCCAACTCAAGAGGTGGAGCCAATTTCCATGCTCCTTGTTCTAGGTAGTAACTGAACATGCAGAGGTGAAACTGTGTGAGTTCCAGAGCCTTCTACCTTGCTATTTTGGAATGTTCCTGCCACTGTGTAACAAAGCCTACACTAGAATACCAAACACAGACCTTACAGAAAGAGAGGAACAGTTAGCACCTGCACCAAGACCCCAGAACACGTGGGTGAAGCCACTGTCAACCCTGCAGCCCCACTGGAGGAAGTGCCCACTCTAGCAAGTGCCTTGGAGGCCTGGACTGAGTGGCTGGACGGCTACAATATTAATGATGACTACAGGGACGCTGGGATGGATGCTTTTTACAGCCCTGGAGAGATAACAGAGGAAAATAACAAAACCTAGCCTTCACATTGTCAATCAACTAAGCTCTGATGAGAGAATAAGTTTGTTTCTAAAATAATCTCTTATTTCATGTAGTAACAGGCAAAACAGGCTGAAAATCAGAACTAACATTTTTTCATGCATGTTGCAGAATCATGAGAAAAGCTGAATTCACACACCCCACAATTCTCTCCTGTGAGCTTTAGGGCATCAGCTGGGAAGGAGTGGGGCAATGATACTTTGAATGGGGGCATCTGATTGGATTGAAACCAAAATGGGAATCTTCATCCATCAGCACCACTATTGTGTAAGGTACTCAACGCATCGCCTTGAACACAGCCTGAGACACTGTATGCTTATTTTTCAAGCAATTCTTTCTCCAACTAGTATATATGTTCCATGAGAGAAAGAATTTCTGTTTATTTGCTGGCTTCATTCACTACCTCAAACGATGCCTGCAAGTAGGTTTTCTTCTTTTGTGACTTCCCTTCCCATTCTCTGCTCTCTGCCATATAGCTTCTCTGCTGTCTTCTCTTTTTCCTTAGATTATCTTGAGACCTTGACTCAAATTCGATCATAGGAGTGAACCTAGTAAGCAAGGATATTTTACCCTCAGCAGCTGTGAGAAGGGGGTGGTCTGAAGACCTAAAGAGTGCAGTCACTTCTGATGAAGAATATGCTCTGTGAGGAGAGAGCAAATAAATAATTATGGAGCAAAGAAGAGAGAAGTTTGGAAGAAAGGAGAAAATAAGGGGGAAAAAGAGAGAACTGCTGGGAAATTGCACACACAAAGTGATGTGGATTGGAGTCAGTTGAATATTTTATATGTCAAGTTCTGTAAGTATTTATGCAGTAGGCAAAGAATGTAAAGGATTATTTTATTATCTCCTCCCTTGAATTTATAAATGTTGGAAAGTGAGGTTCTTAAACTATTACATGATCTGTTCAAGGGGTATGCAATAGAACTAGAATACAGCTTGTCTTAGCCTAGCATCTTCAGTTTGTAAATTAAAAAAATTTTAATGTCAAGAAGAATATGTACATTATTTTTTAAAAGCTTGGCAGTTGAATATCTTTTTATAGGCACAATGTATGTGTTTGATTGTGTGTCTATATTTCTGTGTTTACTATTTTATTTGTTCAACACAAAAAACATTTAATGAGCACCAACTACTAAGTGTCAGGCACATACAACATCCTTTGAAGTGAATGCTGTTTATCATCCTCTTTCAACAGGTTTAAAAATGTCAAGTGATATGATGTAGCTAAGACTTAGGTTAGACCTCTGAGATCCAGAGTTACTATTTTTTCCACTGTTTTATCTCAACCTGACCTCTACCATCAAACACAAAGCAAAATAAAACAAAGCAAATGAAAACAGAAAGACAGAGAAGAGCACAAAAACAATTGAAAACATTCTGGAGAGCAGCCAGGACGTTATGCCAGGCACTCCACAGAAACCAGAAGGTAAAAAGTAATAGATCTTCAATTCACCAAGTCCCCCCTTGAGTAATGAATTCCAAACAAACCATATTGTAACAGAAAGCCCTGCTGTGCTAAGGAGTTCCCACTCCCATGGGGAAAGACTGATGTGCTCTAGCTGTGTCTATAATTTGATAAGACAAGGACAGCAATGGAGTTTGGGAAATGGATCGATTTTAATGCAATGCCACCAACAAATCAGAAAGGACTATGAGATGGTTCTCAGGAGAACACTCCTGCACCTCCTCATCCCCGTGTGTGAGGATGGCTTGGCTTTAATTAAGTTAGGGGATTACAGCCCCAGTGAGGCTGCTCCTACTGATGAGTCATGAGTCAGGACTCACCCGAAGGCTTGGTATTAAAATGAAATGTAAAGACTCCAATAGGTCCTATCTCAAGGTATAACTGTGTGTTTGTGGGGTTGTGTGCAGAGAAGAGAAATAGTCCATGAATGACCCTAATGACAGGCCATAAAAGCCTCATTTCTCATCACATCTGCATAAAGTAGATTTTGTCAATGCCCCTAAATAAAATAGGATATTAAAGTTCCAGAAATAATAGGTAATTGAGATAGAAACTGAAGTCTGGTCTATCCATTCAAATATTCTTTTCTTTTCCTCTTTTTCTTTCTTTTTCCCAGATCCTATGGGTTCCAAAGACATTCTCCAAAAAGGAGCCAGAAAACATGATCTGAACTCATTAAGTCAGTATTGTGTGGAGTCCACTTAAATACCTGGATCTTTCATATGAAGGACAAAAACAGGAAAAAAAAGCAAGCAAACAACAAAAAAAACCACACATTTTTCAAAATCTTACATCAAACCTGGAAGGCAGAACTCACACAAATAAAACTGCTAATTAGTTAATCCAAGACATCTTTATTTTCAAAATTGTCGTTTATCAAATTCATTTACACAGCAAGTATTTACTAAGCACTGACTGTGAGACAAGGGCTGTTCCCAGCACTGGGAATCCGGGAGCAAACAAATGACAGGGAGTATGGAATCCTCCTGTTGTGGAGATAACAACAAAAGCAACAAAGAAAGGTACTTTACACCAGGTAAGACTCGGGTTATACGAAGACAGAGAAGGATAAAGGGACAGAGTCCTGGGGAAGCTGTCTGGAATATCAGGGATCACAGAACACCCCCTGAGCAACTGAGCATCCCTCTTTTCACAGTAAGTAGAAGATCCTTGCTTACTAGGGCTACTCCTATGATCTAATTTGGCAAACTGCATCAAGGCCTCAAGCTAATCTAAGAAAAAAAATAAGAAAGCAGAGAAACCATATGGCAGGGAAGGGAAAGAGAGGTCTGAAAAAAAAAAAAAGAAAAAAGTACTTGGGGTGGGTGCCAGAATTGTATGGGGAATGTATGATGGTTAGTTTTCTGGGTCAACATGCCTGGGCTATGGGGTGCCCAGATATTTGGTCAAACTTTATTCCCAATGTGTTGGGGAGGGTACTTTTTTGGTGGATTGAGTAAATCAGATTGCCCTCCCTAATGTAAGTGGGTCTCACATTCAATCAGCTGAAGGCCTCAATAGAACAGAAAGACTGTCCCTTCCAAGAATAAAGGTGGACTCCTCCTGTCTGTCGGGTTTTCCTTAGATTAGCTTGAGACCTTGATTCACCTCACCAAATTAGATCATAAGAATGGAACTAGTTAGCAAGGATCTTTTACTTACTGTGAAAGCTGGAATATCAGTTATTTCCAGCTTTTGGATTCAAACTGAAACATCAGCTCTTCCTGGGTCTTGGGCCAGCTAGCACTAGGACTGGAACTGCACCATCGGCTCTTCTGGGCTTCTGGCTCACCAACTAAAGATCGTGGAACTTATCAGCCTCCATAATCACATGAGCCAATCCCTTATCCCATATAATAATATCATGAAACTGATGCATTATATTATGAAATATATTTGATAATCACACAAGTCCATACCTTACTTCTATTTCTCTGAAAAACCTAAGTAATACAGAATAAAAAAATAAAAATAAAAAAAACCCTAGGAAACAGAAAAAAAAAAGTTCTTGGGAAATAGTAGCTGTTTCCATGGAGATTATAGAGATTATGAAGAAGACGAGAGGGAGAGAGAAAACCAGGATTTAAAAGATGATCTTCTATATTTTATGGGAACCCCTCTTAAATACTAAACTTCATTTGAGAGATCTTTCCTCAAGAGACTAAATACATATTTCAACCTCTTCCACTGTATTGCTGATACAGTCCAACTGTCATTTCTTTTTTAAACAATCATCTAGTATGTTTACTATAAATAAATTGAGGCCACATCAGGCCCAGGTTTCCTCACAGAATTATCTGAGTAACTGCTATCTGCCAAGCACCAGGGATACATGATGAAAAAGAACTTACAAATGGGTGAGAAGAGCATTCAAATGCTTCTCACATAAATAATTAATTCATTACAACTGTAATAAGTAGAATAAACGACACAAGCACAGGCTGCTAAGAGAGCTCGTGCTGGGGAAACTAACTGGCTCCAAAGTGCCATAAAGGGATTGAGGCCAGCCTGGATTAGAGCTCCCATCCAAGAGCAGGGAGGGAGGGAAACGAGGGTTTGCTCCAGAGAGAGGAGCCCATAGGAGGAGGAGGGCTCTGAGAGAGGACCACACTCAACGCTGTGGAACGGTTGAGGTGAGAGTGGCTGGATGTGGAGGGGGGTTGTGGTAAAGGAGGAAGAGGAACCAATACGAAGGGACAGTGGTCTAAGTGGAAACTTGGGAAGCAGTCAGGGGCCCACCAGTCAGGGCCAAGACCAACTTCAGGATTCAAACTCTGCTAAGTGCATTGGAAGCCTATTTAAGCTACACAGGGATCCACTCCGATTTTTTTTTCCAAGACTTTATATTTTTCAAACAGTTTTAGGTTCACAGCAAAATTGAGAGGAAGGTACAGAGATTTCCCATAAACCCCTGTCCCCACACATTAGAACATCCTCCATTATCAATATTTCTCACCAGAGTGGTGCATTTATTACAACTAATGAACCTGCACTGACATCATAATCCAACAAAGTTCAGAGTTCACATTAGGATTCATTCTCCATCGAACCCTAGATGTCATACCTTCTAATGGTTCAATCCCCAGTGATACATAAGTAGTATATAATCTATTGGTTTGAACAAATATATAATGATGGCATCCAACATTATGGTATTATACAGAGTAATTTCACTATCCTAAAAATCCTGCACTCTGCCTCTTCCTCCTTCTCTACCTGCTGACAACTGCTAATATTTTTACTGTCGCCATAGTTTTTCTTTGCCCAGAATGTCAAGGAAAAACTATGTCTTTTCAGGCTAGCGTCTTTCACTTAGTAATATGCATTTAAGTTTCCTCCATGTCTTTTCATGGTTTGACAGCTCATTTCTTTTTAGCCCTGAATATTTCATTGTCTGGATGCTGTACAGTTTATTTATCTATTTAACTACTGAAGGACATCTTGATTGCTTCCAAGTTTTGGCAGTTATGAATAAAGCTGCTATAAACATACATGTGCAGGTTTTTGTGTGGATATAAGTTTTCAACTCCTTTGGATAAATACTGAGGAGCACAATTGTATGATTGCCTGGGAAAAGCATGCTTAGTTTTGTAAGGAATAGCCAAACTGCCTTCCACAGGGATTATATCATTTTGCATTCCCACCAGCAATGAATGAGAGTTCCTCTTTTTTCCAACCACGCCAGCATTTGGTGATGTTGCTGTTCTGGATTTTGGTCATTCTGATGGGGGTGTGGTGGTATCTCATTGCTGTTTTCATGACATTTCTCGAATAAGCTATGATGTAGCGCATCTTTTCATATGCTTGTTTGCCATCTGTGCGTCTTCTTTGGTGAAGTGTCTGTTATAATCTTTGGCACACTTTTTAATATGGTTATTTCTTATTTTTGAATTTTATGATCTTTGGGACACCAAAGATCCTTCTCATTCCTTACTCAGCAAGGGCTCCTTAGCAGCTGACTCAGGCTCTGTCAGTCAGTTGTCTTCAATCTTGAAGGGATGATGCAATAATGCAGACATTCATTGAGTGCTGTCTATGCCCTAGACACTGCTAAACACTATGTGAATTATCTAATTTAATTTACATCTCACCTGATAAAATTTGTATTATCTCACTGTATAAATAATAAAACTGAGACCCACAAAGTTAAAGTAATTTGACAAATATCACAAAACTAATATATAAATTGCTGTGATCCAAACCCAGGCAGTCTAGCCCCAGGGTTTGCTGTCTGGACCAACACATTCTGCTGCTTTTAAAAAGTGGCTGCAGAGCAGCACATGGGCCCTGCTCATTCCATGGGATAGCCTTGACAAATTTTGGACCCCGCCCCTTAGCCTCAGGAGCCCCTGAAGCTTTGGCTCAGTTCTGAACTAAATCTTTACCATGTTACTAATTCAGCAGTTCCCTCATATTCTTCCAAACCATTCCCTTTTTGTTTAAGATGATCAAGCTACATTCTTGTTTGCGACGAAGAACCTTGACTGACACACTTCTTGTTGCATACTCCATATTGTTATTGGGGTAGAAGTTGTTGGGATGGTTCTTGGATTTTAACAAAGGGCAGTTACTTGGACAGCAAGACACTTGATGGAATCCTAAAACTGGAGGTCTTGAAGGATGAAAAGCAAGCAACAGTAGCTATACATGCTGAGTACAGGTGTCCTATGAGTCACCTAAGGACATTTAGAGTAAGGGCCCAACCCCTAAAGCAGAATTTCCTAAGAACAAGCTTGAATGGTGAAAAATCACAGGGAACCAAATGAGCATAGAGATTTGAGGTGTTTAGTACAAGGCCAACCAACTCTTTTGTCAACTGGAGTAAAGAGTTTGCTATGAGCATGTTTACTGATCTTTGAATGACTCCTCCTTTGCTTTCACTACAGATGTGCTCCTCCAAAGACAGAGAATCTGTGTCAGTCAGCACTCTACCCCCAGGGTCCCCAACAGTGCCTGACAGATAAATGTCTAAAAATATTTGGTAAAAGGATAGACTTACACATGGATGGCTGAAAAAATGAATAGGAAAATACAGGAATGAGAGATGTTTCAAGACATTTTTATATAGTCTGTGAAATTTAACATATTAGAAAAATGATGGCATAGCCCGTATTTTCTCCTTCATTGTTTTTCACCTTGCCCATAATTTTTATAATTAACATAAGTTGCATTTAACTGCAGACAAAATATACTAATAAAAAATTATCACTTTGTAGGCATAAAAGTCACAAAACAATACTAATTTTATTATACTATGAACTACAATTTCTTATTTCATCCACTCAATCTGTTTTTTTTTTTTTTTTAGATGGAGTCTTGCTCAGTCATCCAGGCTGGTATGCAGTGGCATGATCTGGACTCATTGGAACCTGCATCTCCCAGGCTCAAGCAATCCTTCTGCCTCAGCCTCTCAAGTAGCTAGGATTACAGGCATGTGCCACCACACTGACTAATTTTTGTATTTTTTTGTAGAGATGGGGTTTTGCCATGTTGACCAGACAGGTCTTGAACTCCTGACCTCAGGTGATCCACCCACCTCAGCCTCCCAAAGTTCTGGGATTATAGGCATGAGCCACCGCACCCGGCCCCAGTCAGCTTTTCAAAGTGGAGGTGACCACAGTCTACAGATAAAGAAGAGAACTGGGAGGCCCAGGAAGGATCAAAGCATCCACAACCAAGACACATAGACATGGCATTCACTCCTAGCTTTTACATAGACTTTCTTATGTATCTTTTCCGTGTCACTTTACTGTATTAATTATCTACACTGGTTAACAAATTACATAAATACCTAGCAATTCTAAACAACCACCACTTATGAGCTCACAGATTCTGTGGACCCAGGATTCAGAAGTGGCTTGGTTGAATCCTCTAGTCCAGGGTCTCCCATTACGTTGCAGTCAAAATGTCAGTTAGGGCCACTGTCATCTCAAGGCTCAACTGGAGCTGGAGAATCCATGTTCAGAATGTTCATTCCTCTGCCTGGCAAGGCAGTGCTGGTTGGTGGCAGATGCCTTAGTTTTCTCATGCACCTGTCCACGAGACTGCCTAGGTGTTCTATGGCATGACGGTTGGTTTGGCCAGAGCAAATGATACAAGAGAAGAAGGCAGGAGCTACAACATCTTCTGTGACCTACCCTCAGTTCAGCTCTGTCATTTCCAAGTGTCCTATGAGTTATGTGGGTCAATGTAGGAGAAGACTATTAGCTCATGAATAGAATACAAGATCAGAAAGTGGGGATCATGGAGGGGCATCTTAGCAGTTGGACAGCACAAGAATTTCACTCAGAACTTAAAAATGAGCTTCAGGAAAGATGCAAGTCTGTAAGACCGAAAGCCAAGACACTTTCAGGCCTACTGCCATTATCTCTGTAACATCATCACCTACTATGGGGACATCAGCCTTTTTTGCTTGCATTTAGAAATCCCACTTGTGAAAAGGTCACATTACAAACGGATGCTTCTTTTGGAGGACTGATAGGTTATCAATAAATATCCCATGTGAATTTACACAAGAATATGTACTATAGGCACTCTAACAAATTCTTGCCCCTGGCTTCTCCCACTTAGGTCCAAGTGAAAAAAAGAAAAAGAGGCAAAATGATTATCTTCATGATGTAAGAGAAGTATATGCTCATTCCTTGCTGTTCCCAGACTCCCTCACCTCCACAAACAAAAAGAAGCTTTCTCTTGCAGTTGGGGATTTGCTCAATTAGCAGAATGCTGCAGATCAGTCTAGAAAATGAGTAGAATCCAGGGTACCACATATAGTTAAGCGTCAGGGTCCAGAGTCCAGGTCACTCTATAGACTCATGAGGGTCCATATTGCTGTTCTTAGCCCCCTTTTTAGAAACCGTAGAAGATTGCTGTCCACAGAGCAGGTCTTGGAGCCAGACTGCCTTGGTTCAAATCTCAGCACCCTACATGTTATTTTTATGACATTTTCCAAGTTACTTAAACTTGATGGGCCTCAGCTTCAGTGTCTATATAGT
Organism: Plecturocebus donacophilus; assembly: GCA_004027715.1. Lineage (NCBI taxonomy): Eukaryota > Metazoa > Chordata > Mammalia > Primates > Pitheciidae > Plecturocebus > Plecturocebus donacophilus. Next base: position 99,277 of record PVKP010003381.1, on the reverse strand, counting down.
GAAGATAATAATAGTACTGACTACACTAGGTGCGGGCAGATTAAATTGGGTAATTCTCATAAAGAGGAAGGATCTTTGCTATACTCTTGCCAAACTTACCCACTCTTTATATCACTAAAAAAAAAAAAAAAAAATCTGACTCCTGAGGAGAGTGTGTAGTTTTCCCCAAGGTAATACAGATGGTCAAGCTATGCCTGCAACTCATCTGCTGACTCCCAGGACCAGGGTGGGCACTGAGTTAGTACAGACTGGATTCAGGAGAGGAGAATAAGGCAGGTAAAAAGGAAACTAATTGCACAAAACCTCCGTTTAAGTCCACTGCTTTTAAAATTAAAAAAAAAGAGTAATTTTTGAAAATGCCTTTTGGAAAGCAGCCTAAGTGTTTAAGCCATGGAGTTGGCCAAGATCCTCTTCAAAGGCCAATTCTCCAGGCCACAGAATGGGATCAGGTACACGTGAAGTGGATGACTGGAACACGGCCACGTTTCAGTGACCCATTTTCTCCTTCATTCGTCAAATGGAAAATGACTGCCCTAGATGCCTCCCTTAAGTGATGGCTTTTGAGGGATTTAGAGTCTTAGTGCCACCGGCAGAGGTTACAAAATAACTGTTGAATTCCAGCATCTTCTCCTGGAAAGAACCCAGGAGTTTATCTATTTGAACCACCTACTAAACAGGGGAAGAAACTGAGGTATAACATATTCTAATATTGTCTTGATACTACAGAGCAAATAAGTGCAGAACCAGGGCTAGTACTGAAACCTCTCTCTGAACTCTTTTTTCCTCCATCACTCAAGCCTTAATTTAAAAGTTGGCTATGGAGTTGGGGAGAGAGAGTATGGGGAGAAATGCCAGATATAGTGATGGAAAGGAAGGCAGCAAATCACACTGCCATGTGTGTACCTAGCAACAATCTTGCATGTTCTTCACATGTACCCCAAAACCTAAAATGCAATAAAAAAAGTTGGCTATGGGGGCAGGATTCTGTAAACATATATTTTGTTTCAGTCCATCTGGAGAAGTCTCACTTTTGTGCTATTGTGGCTTCACACACAGAGAGCTCCACTAAACTTAGAATCAGAAGGGATGGAAACAACTACCTACCGCATACCTACTGTGTGCCAGGCACCTGCTCCTTGTCTCATGCACAGCCTGTGTTGCCCACAATACTGTAGACTCCATGAGAACAAGAACTCTGTCTACACTTTCTGACCTTTGTGTCACTATCCCTCAGCTCAGGGCTTGGTATGTAGTAGACAGTCAATAAACGTATTGAGTCAAATATCTCACTTAAATCGTAAGATAACAGATGAATACTGAGTTATAAATTGGTGAACTTAGCTGAAATTTATTGAAAGATGTGTTCAAGCCATTCAGAGTGTAAATGTGGGAACTGGGCATAATTTTGTGACCTTCAGAAAGAGAAAGTCCTTGGGGGATCTATTTTAATATAAAAGTAAGATTGCTGCAAATCCAACAAATATAGTGTTGCTGGTACACAGGACCTTTCGAAGTACTCTAGAGGTTAAATATGTCTCCAAGCAGTTTCACTAGCTCTGCCTGTTTACTCAGCAAATTCTCTTTCATCATGGATAGGAGAAATGTAAACTGCATTGGGGCCTTGGGCTGCACAACTGTCATAGATTTCAAAGTCACTAAAGTCCAAATTACCCAGGGTTTCATATTCTTCACATTCCAAGTACTTGGTCTGACAGTATCTCTTTGGATTCTAGTTAATTATGCAAAAATGAAGCATAATATAGTCGAAATAATAAATAATGATATAATAATAATTATAAAGTGCCAGACACTGTTCTGAGAGCTTTCCATGTATTATCTAATACGATCCTTACAATGAACCTAAGATGTAGCTTTTTACTATTACTATAATAACCCCCATTTTATGGATGAGACACTGAGGAAGAACTAAATACTCAGGCCCAACAGATCAACTGCTTCTACATTCTGACTCTGTTCTTTCTTTCCTGGCATTATTATTCTTGTGAATGGATGGGTAGGTGGGTACGTGGGCAGATGGATGAATAGATGGATGAGTGAATGAAAGGATGGAAAGAGAAGGGAACCACCAAAGGACATGTCACCACTATGGTGATACAGTTTCTAAGTACCTGACTTGATCTATAATTCATGGTGTAGACAGCTTTTGCAGTGGCTGAGCCCTACTGGACTGATTTGGGAGGGCAGGCATGGTGATTACGTGTACAGACTCTGAAATCAGATGTACACCCTCCATATGCCAGCTCCAGATCTACAAGCTGTTTGCCTTTGTGTATGACTTTTCTGAGCCTCAATTTCTGTCTCTATATAAAATGGGAAAAATAAATTATCTATTGAGAAGTGTACATGAGAACTGAATATAATGTCAGCATGTAGTCGGTGGTCAGTAAATGTGTTGAAAGACTGAGTGAACAAGTCACCAGTGTATCATTGGCAGTCCACAAGGATTCAGCAGGTCTCCCTTATGTTATGGCTTGAACTACACAACCACCCAAACACAACAAAACTATGAAAATCCCCAGATTTATACTTTAAATCCTCACAAATATAATTCGGTATGTAGCCAAAGTATTTTGGCTTCACTGACGTTGAAGTCGTCAGAATGAACTAAGAGCTAATTGCAATTTACAAAGTCAAGTAATCTTCCTAATCCTGTGTATCTTTGAACTGCAGATTCGCAATTTACCAAAAACAAGTGCATTGCTAAAGAGGGTGAGGGGAATGGGGCAGAAGTATTTTCACTGGGGGACTACAAGGTTAGGACAGGGTTTAGCTTCTGTGTTTTGCTCCTTCAATTCAATCCTTGCTCCCAACCTAGGGAGAAGGCATTATCTAGTGCTTAAGTGGGAAATCTTGCCCACAAGATCATGAGGCTGGGGAGTGGTGGGTTTATCTGAGTCTCCTATAGGCAGCTCATCAATTCCTAGGTAACCATTGCGCCTCCAGCTGAAAAAAGCAAGATCATTTTAAAGCTTTCCTAGGACTCATCTTTACTAGAATATGCACCAAATGGTGGTTTCCCCATATTCCCTTGATCCTCTTTAGAAGCACATTTTTCTCTATCAAAGAGAAGATGAAAAGGACATTCATGTTGTAAGGGGAAGCAAAGGCCTCACTGGTATGCTCTACATACATCAGCACTTAGTAAGATGAAGGGAACGCCAGATTGTGGAGCCAGAAACCACGCTCCCTTCCTGGAATGATACCCTATTTCTCTCACCACTGACATGGAAAGATAAAAGAAAGGAAGAACCAGGAAAATCATCCTGGGAAGCTTTTGGAAACAAAACTGGGACAACAAAGAAGATGCGAAAGAAAAATAAAAGGAACGAAAAGAAAGCTTTAAATGTAGAATTTAAAACATAGGTGATAAAAGAATAGGCAAAATGCCTCTAGAAAAGAGAAGCGATTGCCAGCAACTCTCCAGGCTAGACCTAGGAAGACAAGCGGGAGCCAGAAGAAAAAGACGGAGACATGGGATGAAGTGTGTGCCGACACACAGAGGGAGGGAAGGGCGTGGAGACGTGGGAAATGGGGTGCAGCACCAGGCGTCTCCGACACTGAGCAGGTGTGAGAGCCGTGGCAAGGACAACTGGAGACGGTGTGGGCCATGGAAGGCCCTGGTGAGCCACTGCAGGATCTTATTGTCACAGTGTCTAGGCCAGAGTTTCTCAAGGTGTGATACTCATACAACTGCCTCGACATCACCCCAGATGGTTGCTAAAATTCCAGATCCCACGCCCTCCCTGAGGCTTAGCAATTTCACAAGACAGAATGTAGATGATGAGCATGGCATGGTGCCACCAACTCCCAGTGGTGATCCTCCTTGTTTACACTGAGTTGGTGACTCCCCAGCAGGCACAGGGGAGCCACTGAAGGCTTTTAAGCAGGAAATTGACATTCATATTTCACTTAATAAATATTTTTATCATCCTTTACGCTTTATAGGATTTACAACAATAATCCATTTCATATGTAAAGTATACATTCTTGCCCAGGCGTGGTGGCTCATGCCTGTAATACCAGCACTTTTGGAGGCTGACGCAGGCTGATTGGATGAGATCAGGAGTTCGAAACCAGCCTGAACATGGTGAAATCCCATCTCTACTAAAAATACAAAAAAAAAAAAAATTAGCCAGGCGCCATGGTGGGTGCCTGTAATCCCAGATACTTGAGAGGCTGAGACAGGAGAATCACTTGAACCTGGGAGGCAAAGGTTGGGGTGAGCCGAGGCTAAGATCGCACCACTGCACACCAGCCTGGGCTGCAGAGTGAGACTCCACCTGAAAAAAAAAATTAGCTAGACGTGGTGGCACATGCCTGTAATCTCAGCTACTTGAGAGGTTGAGAATCGCTTGAACCCGGCAGGAATATGTTGCCGTGAGCTGAGATCGTGCCACTACACTCCAGCCTAGGTGACAGAATGAGACTCCATTTCAAAAAAAAAAATAAAAAATAATAAAGTATATATTCTTATGAGCATATAGTAGCATATTTACATATTTCCATAGTAAATTATAAGATCTGTGAAGGTGGGAAATGTATCTGTTTTTCTGTTTACCTTTAAAGCCTTAAGAGTTAACACAATGATGATCTGCCACATGTCAGGAACTCATATTTATTAAGTGAAAAAAGTCACAAATAAATGCAGTCTGTCAGGAGTCAAAATGACACATCAGAAGATGGAGATCTGAGGCAAGGTGGGAAACTTGGATAACCCAGGCGAGGGGGTGATGGTCTGAAATAAGATGGTCAAGGTTGCTATGGGGAGGAAGGGGCAGAGTGGAAAGAATCTGAAAATATCTCCTGGATTTGGCAGGGATGGCCATTAGACCAAAGGAATCAGTAGACGTATCCAGAGAATTCCATGCTTCCTTCCTGGTACCAAACCTATGACGACTCTGGCCCATAGTCTATTTGTGTAAATAAAGCTTTATTGGAACACAGTCACAGCCATTTGTTTATGTATTGTCTGTGGCTGCTTTCTCACTATAAGAGTAGTCACAGGGAGCATATGGCCTGAAAAACCTAAAATATGTACCATCTATCTAGCCCTTTACAGAAAATGTGCACTGACCCCTGATTTAGGAGCTCATTTAGTTCTATGCTGTTGTAGAAGTTACGCTGAATTCAGAGGGAGTAGCAAATGATAATTTTCCAGCAGCACCTGGCTAATTTAAGCAGAGGAAAAGTGAAATGTGGGATTTCTGACTTGCAAAATTGCCAGCATGTACTGGTGACCACACAGTGCATGTGTGTGAGGTTCTCTGCACAGGCAAGCCCAGAGAATTTCAGCAGAGGCTGGGCTTCCGAATCCATGCAGCACTCCTACTCCCCGTCCCCAAATCAGTCACAGCAAAAGGAACTGGGGAAAGTTATGATCACAGCGCCTCTACAATTTTGTGATGAAGAATGACAGGGATTTGCAGGAATCATAGCTGACAGAACAATCAAAGAAAGACATTAAAGGACTCAGGCCATTTTGCCATAAACATCAGCAGCCTCCAAAGGTGTCAGTTCTCAGGCAGTAAGAGTATTTGTTGATATTTTTCCAGAACCACTTTTCACAATTGCCAAAATACTGTGAGGGAAGAAAACCAGACAAACAAGTCAGAAACTAGAAGGCACAAAGCAGCCATGGCAGGGACATTTATAAACCTCCAGGACTGCAGGATCCTGAACTCATAAAATGGAAAAGGCACTTCAAAAAATCCTCCAAGTCGGTGACAGTCTGTCACTAGAGAGCGTTGTTCTCAGATTATCAACAACCATGAAGATCTCTAATGCCTATCAACAGCCTCAAGGACCAGGCAATCATTAGAAACACAGGCTGAACTGATTCAGTACTCAAGCTGGAGAGAGGACGATGATGAATGGCTAGCTTTTCTCTGTTTCACCCTCTTCAAGGATAACTCCATTCCACCCTGAACCTCAGCTCTTTACAGATCCTGACTCAGATCTGGACTGAGGGAGCGCTCAGACTCCTACAGAGGGGGCCCTGGCATCGTGCAGCCAACGCTCCTATGTTCGGAGAGCTTGGGTTTTTCTGTTTCCTCTTCCAATCCACAGCAAAGGGAACTGGAGAGATAAGCAGGCCCCCTTTCAAAGTCTGTGAGTCACTTTAAAACAGATTGGCCATGGACCCTGGATCCAGAATGCATCAGTTTAAATCCCAGGTGACCTAAGGGAGTTACTTCATACATGTACTCCACTCCATCAGCTATAAAATGAATAGAACCATAGAACTTTCTCCCTCAATTTGCTATAAGGATGAACTGATTTAATATATGCAAAAGCACTGTGAATGAGGCCAGGCCTGTGGGAAGCATCCTGTAAGGACTAACTGTTGTTTCTTTGTTGTACCAATAGTTTACACCTTTACTTTGAGCGATCCACCATGTTAAGCAGTTTCTATTCATTATTTATTCCATTCCATTCATTAACCCATTTATTCCTAGAAGGCAGAAAGAATACCTGCATTTTGCAGATGAGGACACTGAGGCACAGGTAAGGGACATAATTTGCTATAGGAGGCACATGGCTAGCAAGCAGTGGAGCCAGGAATGGAAGATTCCATAGACTGCCTGGCTTCAAAGCCTGTGAGTTCAAGAACCCAGTGCTATACTGCAGTGCCTGAGACACCCACGGCCCCAGAAGCTAAAGCCTTCCTCCAAATGCAAAACGCTAGACTGGAGGGAGAAATATGCCCACCCTGGAAGTGGAGATAAAGGGACATGGCAAAGGTCTCAGAGCCAATTCACACCAACAGGGGCTTCACCCAAACAGGGCAGAATAGGCTGTCTAACCCAAGAGCTGTTCATTCTCAGGCCCCCATGCCTTGGAGTATACATTTGTGTCTGCTTCAGACTATTTCAGATTGGGGAACAGAAGACAGTTCTGCACTCTCAAGGATTTCTTCTAGCATGGCCTCTAGGTGATCCTGTTTTGACTAATGAAATAAAAGAATAAATATTCTGGGAGGCTTCTGGAAGGATTTTTTTTTTTTTTTTGAGACAGAGTCTCGCTCTGTCACCCAGGCTGGAGTGCAGTGGTGTGATCTCGGTTCACTGCAACCTCTGCCTCCTGGGTTCAAGCCATTCTTCTGCCTCAACTTCCCAAGTAGCTGGGACTACAGGCGCGTGCCACCATGCCTGGCTAATCTTTTGTATTTTTAGTAGAGATGGGGTTTCATTGTGTTAGCCAGGATGGTCTCGATCTCCTGACCTTGTGATACACCTCCCTCAGCCTCCCAGAGTGCCGGGATTACAGGTGTGAACCACCGCACCCAGCCTCGTCTCTTCTGCCCTGAACACAGATGTGATGTTGGGTGCTGTGGTCATTGTATTGCAACAATGTGGCAACAAGCCAATAGCTAAGGATGGCAAAGAATAGCTCCACCCTGAACCTCAGCTCTTTATGGATCCTGATTCAGATCTGGACAAAGTAGGGCGCAGACTCCTGCAGAGAGGGCCCTGGCATCATAGAACCAAACCTCCTGTATTCAGAGAGCTTCGGCTTTCCTATTTACTCTTCCAATTCACAGCAAAGGGACCTGGAGAGATGAGGATCAGATGCTCATTTAAAAAACAAGGAGTCAATCCTTTGTTATAAGTTTCCTTTTTTAATGTCAGTCACTGGTCACCTCCAGGCTAGTTAAGTAAACAGGAGCTGAAGCCACTCTCAGTCACATGTACTCTTGCTGAAAGCTAACAGCATTCCTGGCTCACACTGCAAGGCAGCTGAGAGCTGCAGGGGTGTTAAGCAGATAACTGAGCCAGGAAGTAGACCAGGTGTTGGGGACGCATCCTGGTCATCACGGAAACGACTCACCAATTCTCATTTGTAAAATAAGGAAATAAAGCCGGATGTCAGCAAAGGTCTGTTTCAGTTCTAAGATGTTATGACTTTTTGTAATGAAGAGATTACAAAAAATCCTGTCAAGGGGATTTGAAAAGCCCTAGTGACATGATGAAGGCAGAGTACACATACATTGAATTACCACAAAAATATTTAATCATGACCTTAGGATTGACACTTAACTTCTCTTGGTTTTCAAGTCCATGTCAAGGTAGGCAAATGAAATGTTAAGCCAATATCCTATTTCTATAGGGCTAGCTATTTAGGACCTGTGCAATGTTCTTGTACATATTACACTTAACTCCGAAAAGAACACTATGAAATGAATAGGATCACTCTGTTTGATAAAACATGAAGCTCAGACTTCAGTAGTCGATGTAAGTCACCCTGGGACCTCACAGTCGGCCACGACTATTGGGATTTAAACCCAGGCCTGCCTTCCTCTATAAGACATGGCCACATTGACACTGTCCCTTGATTTCTTTTTAAAACCAGCACGTACTCAAAAATAGGATCTTCTCTCTGTTTCGTTCAACCCACGAGGGTGGGAGAGGGTTGCCTATTTTCCACCTATTAACCACCCACCCAGAGCAGCGTGATTCATGTGGCTGTCATCCTGCCCAAATGACACAGATGAGCTGTCAGCCTTCTCTCAGAAGCCTGAGTCAACTCTATGACCAGCTGAATCAAGTATCCAAGGTTGGCTTGATAGATGATGATAATGATTATAATGATGATAATGATAACAAATCCATCAATGTAAATACTTCCAGAAACAAAGAAGAAATCAAAAGAAAAAGGAAAAAAACAAAGAACTGCATATATATGTAATATGTAAAAATGTATGTCAAAGTTTTCCACAGATATGTACTTGCTATTTTAAGTGTCCTGCACATGTTGGTTATTTTAATAATAATTGATGATAATGTATATATGTACATATATGTGGAATGGTTTACTGATTTCTACTTTGTCATACACCAAAGGCCATTTGGGGACAACACATTGTTCCACTGCTCTTGGCATTTATTTTTGTTTTTGTAGCTTTGCAGAATACTTTCCTATTTGGTAGAGCAAGTCACATCTAAGTTCTTTCAAGGATTCATCAGGGTGGGATAAAGTTTCCAGCGTTCTGCTACAAATGAAGTCAACTCCAAGGGAGGCAGTTTTATTGCTGAGTGCATATTTTTAAAAAGAGTCAAGAAAGAACTCCAGAGCTGTGGGTTTCCAACTCTAACTCAGAGGGCGCTCAGGTCCTAGAATGCTACCTGGAGACACTGGGGAGAGGAGAACTGGGTAAATGCCAGGACAACTGAGCCAGGCTCAGGACCCTAACTCATGATTCAACCCAAGTAGCTCTTCTCTTTGTCCATCTTCTATATAGAGGTTTTCTGTCCAACATCATTTGGAAATCAGGGAGCTGGTGCCTTTTAGTATATAAAAGAAAATGCTAGGGAATTACCCATCTGGCAAGGACCTGTGTGAGATGCAAAGATGCAAGGTAGGTCAAGACGTGGAAACGAGAGGAGGGAGGTCCAGAGAATATCTGAACCTGGGTCCAGACTTGGGCAGTCACTGCCCAGCCTAACCTGGCTGAGTTTCAGTCACGGCATCTCTGGTGTTTCTGAGTGGTATCTATAGTTTCCTCTGTATTCTCATCCAAAAATTAACTAATGGCAGGCTATTTACATTACATTTCATAACAACTGAAAGAGCAAGAAGTAATAATAGAGTATTCCCAAAAGAATATCATAACACTCAAAATGTTTGTGATCTCGGTCCACTGGCACATCTGTGTTAAGAAATAAAGTTGAAGATTACAAAGATCTCAGCCCCAAAAAGGAAGTTTCTATTCCTAAATTTTTGGTGAAAGCTCACATGGAGTCCGTGCTTCATCAGCCTTTCTGTTGCTAAACAGGTTGGAAGAAAGAGAGGGAGAAAAGAGATGGTAAGTATCTTTAAATTCTTTAAAAGCCAGTGGGGATGAAAAGGCCGAGTACCAAATAATTGTAATTCAAAGTAGAACACGCACAGTAAAAGCAGTGACGGCAGGAGAGACATGGTCAGTCAGGAGTTAGAAAAGGGAGAGACCACTGAATCGAGGAACTCAGGAAGAGCGGGGGAGGATTATATCAGGAAAGAGGGTGGGTGCTGGGGCCTCCAGATAGAGCAAAGTCCACTGTAAGAAGTTCCATAGCCATGGTGAAGCAGGCAGTGCCTGGAATCCCAGCTGCACCACCACTAGCTGCGGCATCTGCGCTCCAGCTCCTCTGGGTAAATGGCTTGTCTGGGTGTTTTGAGGACACCATGGCATAATTTCTGGGTTGAACATACAGTGCTCCACAAATACCGAAGGTCCTGTAACCAAGTGGCAACTCAGAAGGAGCATAATGGGAAAGAGGAAGTAGGTGGCTGGTATGGGCACCTCTTTCAGGGAGGGAGTTGGTAAAGAGCAGCAGCAGTGAGATGTAATCTAAGACGTTGCGGAAGGGAAGAACGTTTCAGAGGAGGAGGCTTGAACTCGACCCCTGAGCAATCCTCAGGAGAAGAGCCAAGTAGAATGAGACTTTAAGGTATAAAGAAAGGCCCACTCGTCGAGTAACCCTTTGATGGGTGGTAATTATCATTATTAAAACAATGAACATGTATAGGGCACTTAAAATAGCAAGTATGCTGCAATTTTGAGTTGTATGTTCTCATTTGATTTGTCTATAACTGCTAAGATATCAGTACCTTGCATCTGTTTTAACAGAAAAGGAGACCAAGGCTGGGCACTTAAATGTCTGTATTGACTCATTCCTTCATCAGGTAGTATTTGACTGCCAAAGCCATGCACCAGGCACTGCCAGACAATGGAAATGAAGACAGGAGGAAGGGGAAGACCATCGTTGACTTCAAGAAGGTTGCAGCCTATTGTGGAGGATGGGGAGATGTCACTGAGCTAATGTCAACCCAATGGATACATGACTTGGACACAATGCTCAGGAGAGAGTCTTCACTCCCTCCTGAGATGCAAATGGACATCTCCTTGGTCTGTATGCTTTGTTCCTGGGGTGGTGTGGGGCTTACCAAATAACCTCCTTTCAGATCCAGAACTTCAGCCCTTCAGACCTCTCAAAAACCTCCCCCAACACATGGCACAGGATGCCAAGAGAGAAATACAATGCCCACTCCTTGGAACAGAAGTTTAATTGGCATTTTTGAGTCCTCTGGCCCCAGTAATATCCACAGACGGGGTCCTTTTGGGGGTCTTCTGAACACATGAAGCATTAGCCATAGAATTCTGGACAAGGTGAATATTCTTAGAAAGGAGGGAGGAAGACAGGAGGATTGCTGAAGTGACAGTGAAATTCCAAGATGGAAAAAACCAGAATGGAAGGATTTCAGGATATTCTTCCATCATCCCAACAGAGATCCTTGCGGCTGGATGGCAGTGGGCCCACTGCCCAGAATATCCGAGGAGAAAAACAAGTCAGCACATATCCTCCCGGGCAAGGCATCCAATCATTCTATACCGCCGCAGTAAGTGCCTGACTGCACTGCTCCTGCATTGCCACTGGAGTGTGGCCCTCAGCATGACAGACACTGTGTCTTTCTGTACCTTGGCACTTTTAATTTACCCAGCCATATTATGAGACTTTTGTGAATGTAGAAGGATACATTTGGAAGTTGGGAGGAACTATCAGCTCTACGCATTATTTAAAGAACAATTAGTGAAGAAACAGCCACAAGCTGGAATCACAGGCTTGAGGGCAATTTTGCAATTAAGAAAATTGGAGGCTGCTGTTTCAGGAGACACTGTCAAGTCGAAAGCAGGAAGAGAAAGGGATACACAAACCGAGCTGGGCTCCTGTGGTATCCAAGTCAATTCTGGGACTCGATTTAGGTAGTACTGAAGTAGGGGAAAGTGGGGGAGAGGCATTCATTGAAGCTGCACTTACGTATCAGATGTTTATACCCAAAGGCCATCTGTCGATCGCCCTTCATGATCCTGTCCCAGTAGATGTTTATGAAGTGCCCACTCCGCACCTGGCCCTACCCTCCGATCTCGCAGGCACTGCGAAGGTTCATCATATCCCCAATTTACAGATGGAGTATCTCAGGCTTCAAGGTCCATCACTTTGTCCTGAGATCACAGTAAGTAAGGCATGGTACCACAAGAGAAACTCCGGGCTGATCAAATCCAAATACTTTGTTCCTTTCATCGGTGGAGCTGCCTCTCTAAAATCCTCTCTCATGCCGTGCACCCTTTCTGACCACCCAGCAATGCAGTCCCCATCCTTGGCCTTTCTTGGTGTCATCATTTGAGGTTTGTGCCTTTGTCCAACCCACACTTTGCTGAATGCAACTGCATGCAGCCAGAAGAACTTCAGGAGCCCAGCCCTGCAAACACCAAAAAGGCTCTCCCCTCTCAGCTAAATGTGACTTGTACCCAGCGCCCTGCTCAGCCCTCATCTCATGTTTACCTGGCTGCTCACTTGTCGCTGTACATCCTGGTGCAAGCTTCACCTGATGGATTGATCGATCGACTGATTGATTGATTTAGAAATGGAGTGTCTCTTCATTGCCCAGGCTGGAGTGCAGTGGTACAATCTTGCATCACTGCAACTTCCGCCTCCCAGGTTCAAGTAATTCTCCTGCCTCAGCCTTCCAGGTAGCTAGGATTACAGGTATATGCCATCGCACCTGAATAATTTTTTTTTTTTAGTAGAGATGGTGTTTCACTGTGTTGGCCAGGCTGGTCTCAAACTTCTGACCTCAGGTGATCTGCCTGCCTCAGCCGCCCAACATCCTAGGATTACACTGCACCTGGCCTCACCTGTTTTTTTTTTTTAATCTGATGTAAGGCTTTAGCCTGGACATGTGTTCTTCCTTCTTCCAACAAGAGCTCCAGGTCTTGCTCATATGCAGAGAATCTGGAAGGGGCCTGCAGTGGAGGGTAAAGCCCCTCTGAGTCAGGAAGACAGACTGGACCCTATTCTTGACTCCTCTTGCCTGGTACTGAAACTAAGACAGATCATAGCAAGCAAGAGAGCTATACTGTGACCCAGTTAAAGAGAGTGGGTCAGAATCTCGGTCAGGAGAGAGAAGTAGGTCAGTGGCAGGCTGAGAGCAAAGAAAACCTGGAGATGAAATTGGAAAACCCAGAGATGATGCCTGTGAGTAGATAAGAGCAGGAACAAATGCACCAGAAAGGCAATGTGACCAGGTGGGCAGCTGCATCCAGAGTCTGAGATCCAGAGTGAAGGATGCTACCACCATGTCCCCTGATGATGCTTTCGTGGAAGAGCAGTGGCCTGGCACTAGAGTGTGTTCACTAATGCTAGCTGGAGAAATTAATGACTGAACAACTAAATTTAAATCAGAATGATGTTGTGTCTTACAATATAAGAAGTAAGGACAAATTAATAATCTCTGCCAATGCAATGAGTGATATATCAGAAACCACTCTATTTTTAAAGCTCTTGGTTAACTATATAAAGGGCTGGGATGTTCTGTTTAATTTACTTCATGCCTAGTTCAGGAGATGAACTAAAAGTTTTGCGTCACCTCAGCAGTTATAATTTTTTTTTCCTTTCCTGAATAAGTATAGTGCAGCAAATTTATATAAACTATACTTTGATGATTCAGGATCAGGCAGTTGTGTCGTCAGTGAAATGCTGACTATGAACGGATAGAAATATGGAGTAAGGAGGTATGACAAGGTGGCAAGAAGAGGAGCAGATCCCAGAACTGAAGAGGGGGATAAAATATCCTTTTGGCTGTTTTCTCATAATGCATCTCCTCACTCAGAAAACAAACTCCGAATTAGTCATCAGTCACTAAAAGTTCTAGGTAATCATTGTCTTCCCCAAATGTTGATTGGAAGATCCCATCCGGTCTGTACTATAAAGTGCAGGAGAAATTGAAGAACATAGCCCATGATTCGCCACATGCCATCTTATACCAGTTGCTGCTCAGTATACTGGAGGGTTCACCTGAGGATGAACAGAACTAGAACATTTGAAATCAGGGAAACAAATTTCAAACATCTCAGAGGCATCGTTGCTGGACTATTTAACTTATACATAGTTATAAGTTAAATGTGGCCTGTGTTGTCAAATATGGTGGTCACTAGCCACCACACTTGGTTACTTACATTAAAATTGATTAAATTAAATGTTAAAAATCCATTTCCTTCATTTTACTAGCTACATTTCAAGTGTTCAGGAACCACATGTGGCAACTGGCTACCATAATAAACAACGTGTATAGGATATGTTTTATTACCACAGAAAGTTCTAGTGGACAGTATTGCCTTAGACCTCACTTCTAATGCTTCTGAGATACAGGGTACAGAGAAGCATGGTAAATGACACTTTGAGAAAACAATCAGACAACTCCAACATGTAAAACTTTGTATAAGCCAATGGGCTCACACTCTCAAATAGTCAATGTTATAAGTGCAGTGTTGAGAAGGGAAATTTGGGGGACTGTGGTAGATTTTAAAAGAATAAAGATATAACATCAAAAGAAATGCATGTACCTTGGATTCTGCTTCAAAAAATATCTATAAGCAAATTTCTTGAAAAATTGGGAAAATATGAATGTAGAGTATACATTAAGTAGTATGGAATATCATTTATTTACTTAAGTGTAATGATGTCATTGGAGTTCAACTGAAAATCGTCTTATTCCTAGGAGAAGCCCTGGTGAAGTATTTAGAGTATACTGTCTTAAAGTCTGCAACTTATTTTCAAATGATCTAGAAAAATATGCATAAGAATATTTTATGCGAATTATGCATTCATGTGCTGATAAAGAAAATATTACAAAATGTTAACAATTGTTAAACCTGGAACTAGGAACTATGGTTAACTAGCCTGGTGACGTATTTAGACTCCCTTAAAATCTGTAACTTATTTTCAAATGATCTAGAAAAATATGCATAAGAATATTTTATGCAAAATATGCATTCGTGTGCTGATAAGGAAAATATTACTTGATAAAGAAAATATTACAAAGTGTTAACTATTGTGAAGCTAGGAAATAACATCATGCCTTTCTTCAGTATTTCTGGATGATTGAAATTTCATAATAAATTTTAGTAAAACAACATCCCTGTGGAATTTACAGAGCCTGACATGTGTCAAAACTCCAAGAAAATTTGTATTTGACAGCCCTTTTTCCTTTCCTTGCCTAGTAATGGAGCACTTCCATTCATCTAACACAGGTTTATTTACATGGGCATCAAGGAGATCAAATGAGAGGAATAATTTTATTGTGTTTTCTGAGTCAGCTGTTAGCTCTTCATGACTCTCTATGGACAGAAGAAAGCCTGCACATTTTACTAACATGAAATTTTCAACATGTATTTCCCAATCCCAAGACAATCAATTTCATTATGAGCCTGCTTGATAAACTTTCTTTATTTGCTACCCTATACTCTTCCTTTTTCTTTTTGAGTAGGCTGTTATAATTTACATGGACTATTTACATTTGCCTATTAAATAGCAGGCACCTTATTTCTCCTTATCTTTCAGAACTTGCTTTTGATTCAGCCAGCTCTAACAAGAGAGTCTCCTCTTAAACATCCCAACTGAAAATTTTAAAAATTTAAGCATTTTTGCTATTAGTTTCAAAGGCAAAAGCTGCAATTACTTTTGCACCAACCTAATAAATATATTAATTGAAAATTAGAGGCCAGGCATAGTGGCTCACGCCTGTATTCCTAGCACTTTGGGAGGCCGAGGATGGCAGATCACCTGAGGTCAAGAGTTTGAGACCAGCCTGGCCAACATGGTGAAACCCCATTTCTACTAGAAATATAAAAATTAGCCAGGCATGGTGGTGCATGCCTGTAATTCCAGCTACTTGGAAGGCTGAGGCAGGAGAATTGCTTGAGCCAGGAGGCAGAGGCTGCAGTGAGCCAAGATACAGCCACTGCACTCCAGCCTGAGTGACAGAACAAGACTCTGTCAAAAAAGGAAAAGAAAAAAAAAGAAAGAGAATGAGGAGGAGAAGGAGAAGGAGAAAGAGGAAAAAAGGGAGGGGAGAGGAGGGCAGAGCAGGACAGGGAAGGGAAGGGAAGAAGGGAGGGAAAGAAAGAAAGTAAATAAATTACAGGAAAAGAAGAAGAAAACATAAAAAGTAATCAAGTTCCTGGGATTCAGGAACTCAGTGATGAAGGGTTAAAAAGGAACTAGCATGACTGATTAGACCTAGGAAAGGGAAGCAAATAATTTTTTACAAGGCAACTAGTGACTAGGCACATCTCTGAACAGACCTAGCTGCCTTAGGTGACAACTAATTTCATATTAAGCTAATGCTGATTGAGGACCCTGAGAAAGGAGCAGGATGTATGTGTGACATCTTAGGAACTAGGGAAACAAAGTAGGAAGAAAAAAATCAGGGAAACAGAAAGCATTAAACTTACCTATTACAACTGGACAATGGACTTATACTGATACCAAGAGATGGATACGGAGACCTCTGCCCAGAAATATTAGAGATTCCTCAATTAATTACGTAACTATACTCTTGAAGCAGGTGGCATGGCAAGACAAACATAAGATTAGAAAGCGTATACAACCTCTCTGAACTGTCATGCTAATGCTAGCTAACTAAGGATTAACATTTTGGGGAGAAAAAGGGGTGAAGATTTTAATTTCGGCTTTTTAACAGGCTTACATTTACAGACCTCAACACAGAGCTCTGAGCACATTCTGAAACTAGCAGCATTAATTGGGAAAATATAACAATAAATTCAATGCAACTAATACAGCAGTTGACATGTATGCACTGATCCATCCATTCGTTCATTATTAACACCTTAGATGCAGTGGCCAGTGGGCTAGGGGCTGGATTCCAGAGATCAGAAAAGCAGACACACTCTCCTCCATGTGAAGTATGCAGGCTAGTGAATGAGGTAATAAAGTAATTACAAAAATAAATGCAAGACTTAAGGAAAACTGCCTTGAAAGATATAATATCTGAACTGAAATATAAAAGATAGGAGTGGAAAAAAGCATTGACTCTCAGGCGGGAGCCCCAAGACAGGAGAAAACACAAAGCTTTAGAGAAATGTCTCCTAAACCTTTTAGAATACACATCATAAGCAGATAAAAACCATATATACAGACATATTTTCTGTATATATTATATTTATACATTAACTAATATCTTAAGTTTCAGTATATTTAAAAGCGGGAGTTCACTGTGGCTATGAATCAGTCTAGAACCCTAGGGCAAATGGTCTTGCAGATGATATTTTTATAATGCATGATCAAATATAATTAGACCGAATTTGTTTTTTAACTTGTGAGGTGTCTGGAAAAAAGCTTTTACTTGATTTCTATTAGTTGTGCAATAATCAGTATTGTCTTCAATCTGCAGTTTCCTTGTGGGAATCTTTCAAAGTCACTTGTTCATTTTGTGAAGGCTGTTTAATTAAAACTAAATACTATAATCCACAAATCTACACCACTGGGTCCTAGAAACAATGTATTGTCACCATAAGCTGAGTTTGGAAGGACAGGTGAGGACATCACTCCAACTTGCTATTAGGGGTTTGTCATACGTGTGACATATGACAAGTAGACAGGCAAGGGTACTGAAATTACACAGAATATTAAACATTAAAAAGCCCAATTTCTCATTTATTTTATAATTACAAAACCAATGTAAATGAAAGTTCTAGCATTTTCTTTCTGTGCTCCAAGGAACTGCCTTAAACATTCCCTGAAATGCATGCCTCTCACTCTGGAAGCCACTGTTTCGGGAAAGCACTGTGTGGCGCTGAGAGGTAAACAGGTTATCATGCACACAGACGATACTGAAATGTATGCTCTTAGTCTTCATGAAACTGCAACCCCTTCGGGGTTCCTAGAGAAGGGTGAGAGGGGCAGGATCTCATCTCCATTCTGAGAATATCAAATGTACCACAGATCTGGAGCAGAGTGTGGCTGGCATATACGGGGAAATTAGGTGGGAGAATATGCCTGCAATAGAGCTGAGAGATGATGGTGGCCTCACCAGGATTATCAGGGAAGGATGAAGATGGAGGAAGATTAGGACAGAGACGGACAGGTGATGGGATGGTGACACAGGCACATATGGAAAGGAGGACTTCTGCTTCTGGCTTAGGAAAACAGATGGACAAAAGTACCATTTACCCTCTGAGACAGGAACCTCAAAGAAGGGCAGACTGTAGAAGTAAGTTTGGAACTTGGTGAGTTTAAAGTGCTTTGAAATGCACTCCTAGAGAAATCCATCAGGATACATGGATTTACAGAAAGTGATCAAGCACAACTTAAAAGTCAGAAACCTATGGTAATTTAAACCTTTGAAGTAGATAAGAACACCTAGGATTTGCATTTACCATAAAAACATCAAAGGATCAAAGTATATGCCAGAGAGAAACTTAGCATTTAAGGAGTAAGCAAAGAATGAGCGGTAAAGTACACCACAAGGAAAACCAGTATCATATGACAGGTAGGAGGAAGGTGAGGAAAGAATGAAATCAAGGAAAAAAAGAGTGAAGAGAAGTGACTCACAGAAGGAAGACATGGTCAGCTTGGTCACCATGCAAAGAGGCATCTTTCCAAAGACCTAAAGAGTGAAATGTTTCCAGCAAAACTGGCAATTAAAGACTGGTGATTTGCACCAGGCATGTTCAGTGGGAAAAAAAAAAATTAGAAATGAGAAAATGGGGACAACGAGTTTAGACAACCTTTTCAAGACCGGGTGTGCAGGACCCAGGGGATAGAGGCAGGAGGGGACACACTGTGTGTTGGGGGGGGGGGGGGGGGGGGGGGGATATAATGTCCATGTGGTTTGAGAAGAGAGAGAAATCTCTATCACATTTATATGTTAATGAGCTAATGAACTGGCGCTAAGAGAGAGGAAGAGGTTGACCATTCCGAAGTAAGAAGGAATATCACAGGGAACAAATTCTTTGAAGAAGAGAAGGAGGCTGAGATCCAGAACAGGAGGGAGTAGGGAAAAGTTGGTCTTAGAAATACACCCATTCTTTCCAGGAAGAGCTGCATACAAATGAAGTGGTATGCATGAGTACAGGGAGATTACATAGGGACAGTCCCCACCCTGCTCTGGTTTCATTTTGTTTTCCTCGAGCAGAAAGTGAGGTGGGTCTCCTGCCAGGTCCAAGGACACGTGATGGGAGGTAGACAACGCAAGGAGGGTATAATCTGGAAGATTCTGAACAATGCAAATTCCAGTAGAGAAAGAGCTGAAGGAGCAAAAGCAGAAGATGAAGAGCAGAGGAAGCGGGTGTTAAAGGGCTGGCCAGCAATGTCAGGAACTGAGCTAAACTTTAGAGACTGTGGATTCCAGTTAGCACCATTCTACAACGTGCATGCGGTTTCCACAGGCGGCCTGACTGCCAAATGCAGCCACAGTGAAGGGAGTCCCGCATTTAGAAGGATTCAACTGAGCGCTACTAGATGCAAGCATCATGGTTTGTCTCTGCTTGTCGGTCTGTTAATGTAGATGTGTTGATTGACAACACCTGATGTCTCCCCTCAAGACCAAGGATGCATGTTTTATCACAAATGGAGCACATTTTATCAGGAGGTCACATATACCTCCTGTGCATCCGTGCTACAGCACGTGGATATCGGAAATTCTAGCCAGAAGCATAGCCATTAATATGAATTATTACATTCTGGAAAAATAAGAATAAACTGAGATGAATTATTCTCAAACCATTTTCACCTTTTGTTCCACATCAGATGGTGATCATGTGATCTGCTTTTCTTGTGACTACTTAAGGCCTTGCATTAATAATGAGAGACAGCTGAAACTAGTAGTAGAACCTCAAAGTGAGCTCTGAGAATAAAACATGCTGACCTAATGTCTACCCTGACCCAACAGACAGCCACACCCTCCTTGCCACTGAATAATTCACAAAAATCTAAAATCTTCTCATGGCATTTCCTTGCTTAAAAATCCTTCTAGGTACATGGTGCCTACTGAATCAAGCACAGCATCCTTAGATCCTCCACACAACCCTCTTAGATAAAGGGATAAAGTCCCTGCTGCGTCTCCAGTCTCTCATCCTGCTCCTTCCCACACAGATCCCATCTTCCTGTAACATGGAAATAGATATCTCAGAGAATTCTAAACTCTTACAGCCATTTTCTTCCTACCTTCTAAAAGATGGTAGTTTTTGAAATGGAAACAATACCCCTAAGGAATAGAAGCCATTGCTTCAACCAGATGCAGCCTAACATCCTCATTCTGAAAAGCAATTTCCTAAAGACTCTCTAGATGCTAAGGACAGCTATTGATTGCCAATGAGAATAATACACTGGTAATTCGCTAGTAAACAACCAGGAGATCAGCCCAGTCATCAGTAGCATTAAGATACAATAGTGAAAACAAATAAGAACAGAATTGTTCGTGACTGATTGATAGTGATGTTTAATATTTTATCCACTCATATGAGAGAGAGAGAGAGAGAGAGAGAGAGAGAGAGAGAGTTGTTCGTTGTTTGTTTGTTTGAGATGGAGCTCTGTTGCCAGGCTGGAGTGCAGTGGCACAATCTCGGCTCACTGGAACCTCCACCTCCTAGGTTCACATGATTCTCTTGCCTCAGCCTCCTGAGTAGCTGGGACTACAGGCGCCTGCCACCACGCCCGGCTAATTTTTGTATTTTTAGTAGAGATGGGTTTTCACCATGTTGGCCAGGATGGTCTTGATCTGTTGACCTCATGATCTGCCTGCCTCAGACTCCTTAAAAGCTGGGATTACAGGCGTGAGCCACCGTGCCCAGCCGAGACAGGCTTTTCAATTGTAATATTATTATTTTAATTCAGTCCAAGCATTGTGTAAGTGTGCATAAAACTATAAACAGAAGCCATCCCTGGGGACCTTGGCACTATAGTGAGTGCCTTGGGATACATTTGTTTGTTATGCACACTACATAAAGATTCGCATTCCATCTTTTATTTGACTATATCAACGTATCTCAGGCAGAACTTTAAATAGATTCAGTGATTCTATCTGAGGTTTGCAAAACCATTGTAGAGTCAGCTAGTCAACAGAAAACAAATATAGCCCTAGTTCCTTCCTTGCAATGCAGCGAGTTTAAATTTGTCCTGTGGAATACACAGTCGGGAGTGTCGCCTGAGTCATTTGTGGAGGATGCCACAGATGGATGAACAAAAAGTAAGGATGATGAGGCCAGACAGACCCCTACGAACATTCCAATTCTAGCACCATTAGTGGTGGAACCTTGGGCAAATTATTTTGTCTCTGAGCCTCGGTTTCTCTCTTGCAAAATGAGAGTAACAGCATGACTTATGATACATGGTTGTAAGGAACAAATGAGAAAAGGTCAAGTGTTCAGTATAGACACCACACATAGTGGAGCTCAATCATAACTTCTTCCCTCATGCCAGTTTTATTTCGGCGTTATTCCAGCTATAAAAGATGCAAGCTTCTTGGGGATATAGGCATGATTTTAATGTGAAAAATTGAAGTTGTCATCCTGAGAATCCCCTGGTCTCCTCTCCTTTGAATTGAATGCCTTTCCCACACACAGTCACACAGCTCAAATCCTAACTTTATTTGGGTCTTTGCTCAACCAACTACTTTATCTAAAACAGCAATTCTCTGCCTCCTCTTCCCTTGTTGTACTTTACTGCATTATGCATTTTACTTTCTAATTATATTTTATAAACATTTATGTACTGTGGGCCGGGCACGGTGGCTCACACTTGTAATCCCAGCACTTTAGGAGGCCAAGGCAGGTGGATCATGAGGTCAGGAGTTCAAGACCAGCCTGATCAACATGATGAAACTCCATCTCTACTAAATATACAAAAATTAGCTGAGCATGGTGATACATGCCTGTAATCCCAGCTACTCAGGAGGCTGAGGCAGGAGAATCACTTCAACCTAAGAGGTGGAGGTTGCAATGAGCCAAGATTATGCCACTGCGCTCTAGCCTGGGTGACACAGTGAGACTCCATCTTAAAAAAAAAAAAAAAAAAAAAATTATATAATGTTTGAATCTCTCCACCAGAGCCGAGAATCTAGGGGAATGAAGGTTTGGTCTGGATTCTCCCTTCTGTATTCCCAATGTACTGGACAACATCCATCCCAGAGTAAGCACCAGGAAGTATTTGCCAGCAGTAAATGAATAAAGTAATTCACATTCTACTAATCCTTAACTACTTGGTTCACCGTCAGCCTCTTGAAGGATGCTTCTCCAGACCTGTCTGTGACATGCATTCTCAGTAGCACTCACTTTGGGACAAAAACTTATGCTGTGACCAAGTTTTATAATATTTGCTCTTTTTTGCTTCTAGATTAGTGATTAGTGAAAAATATGCAGTTTGAAAGCCATCACTTATATTTGCTAAGGATAACAGGGAGACAGAAATAGCTCGGTAGTTCAACCCAGCATCTATTAACTGAACCACCAAACTTTGTCCAAGACACTGTTGGTTTCTGTAGGCGCTTCTTTTGCCTGACCCCTTGCAAGTTGGTTTTCACACCACCCACAATTCTGTCTCCTGCCCTTTCTTTTGTCTTTCTACAGGAAATGCTCTAACTGGGGAGCCACATCAAATCTCATGAATTCCACCACAATCTTCACGTCAATAACCCCTGCATTTCTACTTCCAACCCAGTCATCACCCAAAGCCACAGACTGTAGATAGCTCTTAATGAGGCACCATATTGCAGCTCTCAAAACTTCAGTTTTGGTCCTCCATTCTCCTATGTCTGCAAATAGCATCACTGCCATCTACCATCCTGTCATCAAACCCAAAACCTCAGAGTCAGCCAAGATTCAACACCCAAGATCAATCTATCACCACAATCTGTCAATTCTACATCTACAATATTTCAAGAATTTCATCACTCAAAAATCACTGCCACTGCCTTAGTTCAGGACCTCACTAATTCTTACCTCATGAATGATAATAGGTATTTTCTGAAAACAAAACACTGGCAACACAAAATGCTGGTGAGGATGGGGAACAGCAGAAATGTTTTTAATTGCTGGTGGAAATACAAAATGGTACGGCCACTTTGGAAAAAATAATTTGGTTGTTTCTTACAAAACTAAATATACTCTTAACTTACAATCCAGCAATCATGCCCTTTGTATTTACCCAATTAGTTGAAAATTTATGTCCACACAAAAATCTGCATATGAATGTTTATAGTAGCTTTATTTATAACTGTCAAACCTTGGAAGCAACCAATATGTCTTTCAGTGGGAGAGTGGATAAACTATGATACATCTAGATGATTAAATGTTATTTAGCACTAAAAAGAAATAAGCTATGGAGCCATGGAAAGATATGGAAGACACTTGCATGCATATTACTAAGTAAATTAAGCCAATAGGAAAAGGATATATATTGTATGATTCTAACTATATGATATTTTGGAAAAAGCAAAACCACGAAGACAGTAAAATGATCAATGGTTGCCAAGGGTCTGGGAGGACTGGAAAATGAAAATGCAGAGGAAAAGATTTTTAGAGCAGTGAAACTATTCTGCATGATACAATGGTGGATACATGTCATTAAATATTTATCAAAGCGAACAGAATATGCAACACCAAAGTGAATCCTGACGTAAACCATGAATTTGGGGTGATGATGTGTCAATGTAGGTTCATCAATTATAAGAAATGAACCACTGTGAGGTGGATGCTGATAATGACTGTGCCTGTGTGGGAATGGTAGGTATCGAATATCTCTCTACCTTTTGCTCAACTTTACTGTGAACTTAAAACTGCTAGAAAAATTAAGTCTATTAAAAACAAAAAAAGGAAATAAACACAAAATAGGCTTTCATCCAGCCATATGAACCCATCATGAACCTAATGAATCAATCTACCACAGATCTCAGAAATGATTTTTAAATGAAAAATATAATCAGCATAACCCACTTTCGGAAAACCTTTTCATGCTTTTCATAGCCTATATAAATTAAAGGGCCCTGGACAAAGGCTTAGCCATTTTTTCTCCTTGGGCATTATGAATCTGACCACTGGATAAAGTTTCTAAGCTGTTTTCCTGGAAACAGATATATCACTTAAATAATACAGTACTGCTTCTTGTAAAGTGACCCCTATTGTTAGGAGGACTGCAGCTGGACTGGGGTAACTATAGATACCTGATGAGGATTTCTTACTTTGGGTTTTCCTGATTATGAAGACTCGTATGGTTAGCATGAGAGAAGAAGTGAAGAACCAAGAAGCAATGCCCATGGAGTTCTCCTGAGAGATAAATGGTTCCTGAAAGGCACAAGATTTTAAGCCACGTGGAACCTGAACCATCCAGTTACATTGTTCTTACTTGCATTTGATCTGTCTGCCATGTGGCTGCTGCAAAGGCTCTTGCTAAAGAGGAACACCTGTGGTTTCTGAATAGCCAGATGTCAAGGGTCACCAATGGTGGTCCCATATGTCTAGTTGAGACTAAGAAGAACCCACTCCCCTTCTACCCTTTTCCAGTAAAACAAACGATTCACATTTGACAGCCAGTATTGTGGAATCTCTTTTCCCTGAGCTTTCTTGCATGTCCTTACCTCTTCTTTGTCACCTACCCATTCTCTTCCTTCAAGCTCAGCCCCAGAGTCACCTCTGGGTATACCTTCCCAAACCACGCCCCACACTGGGTGAAGTGCTCCTTCATTTAGCTCCCAAATCACCACAAATGCCTCTTACTCTACATTTTCATCACCTGTTTGTTTACCTGTTGCCTCATTATAAGCTGCTTGATGGTCCTGGCTACAAGGTCATGGTAACCTTGATGGCTGACAAAGCCAGTTTTGTAAATGTAAGCTGATTCTGTCACTCACGCTAGCAGGCACTGCTAGTTTCTTAGCGAAGATCTATCTTCCCTTTCTCACTAAACAGAACAGTGACATTAACTGACACCTATACCCAGACAGGCACTTCCTCAGATGCCCTTTGGGTCAGTGGTGGACATGAGGGCAAGTTCAGGCTAAGGCAATGTTTGTGAAAGTCTAGTGAATGGAATTAGGAGAAAGCTATTTTTTTCTGATTCAAAGAGATAAACTTTGCTGACATATGCTTTTTGCTCTTCACCCTTCCTGCTTCCTATATATCAGGAATATGGACATCATGTCTGATGACAGAGCAAAGATCTCATGGCCATGAACTGGAAAAAGACAGACGTAGACAAAAGATGTCAGAAGAGAGATCCTGGGAAGCTGGGGTTCTTGGCAACTTCCCACAAGCAGCAGCATGAGCCAGATCTGTTGTTGCATGAGAAAAATAAAACCCTATTTGGATAAGCCACGTCATGAGGTTTTTGCTATTCCATCTGAAACCCATGTTAACTGAAAGAAAACTATACATAATTTCTTCCCCCAAAACAAGATGAAATCCCAACCCATCCCCTTGACACTTCCTGCATCTCAGGGTCTGTACACCTTATCAGTCCCACCTCCTACCACTAGTCACCACATGCTCTCTGATCCCTAATCATTCTAAATGGTGTGTTAACAAGTCCCCTGAAAACTGTGTTTTGCTATAGGTCCTTGTCTTTGCAAAGGTTCTTCTGTGTCCTTTGAATTGCTTTTTCCCCACGAGCTTCATCTGAAAGTGTTCAATTGGCCTATCAACACAGGGGTGTACATTACCTCCTCTTTAAAGCTTTTCTTGATTCCATAGTCCCTCATTCCCCTGATCTTCCAGAGAGTATCCTATGATTGCTTTTGTTGCAGCAATTAATAAATAATTTTCAAATTATTTGTTTTATCATCTCCCTTCTCCACCAGAACTTGAAACCACAGGGAGCAGTGATCTTGCTTTATCAGGCATTCAATGTAGTGTTGAAGGGTGCTTCTAAATACACTGGATCTACCCACCAAAGTGGTGACCCTGATCTTCTCTAACTCTATGATAAAATTGGGATGGCCCCCAATTAGCCACATAAGACAACCCTAGGGATGTAATACTACACATAATAAGGCCCTGCCCCTGGGTGAGTGCTAAGGAAGACACGAAAAGACATTTCCCGTAAGGAGGGGAAAAAACAAACCATTTTTCAATATGCTTAAGGAGAAAACATTTCTGCCAGCAGATGTGTGGGATTTGCACACCGAGCAATTCTGACACTAACTGCCTGGGGTCAGGGCAGACCCTGCAGGTTAAGGGCTCAGGCCCCCAACTTCAGATGCCAATGGCAAGTCCAGTTGTCATCTCTGCCTTTGACGGGACAGCTCTATGTCACAGGTTCCCATAACCTCCTCATCTAGTTTAATGATTTCCTAAAACAGCTGGCAAAACTCAAGAAAGCATCTACTTACATGTAACTGTTTATAACAAAGGATGCAACTCAAAAAGAGCTGAAAAGAAGAGATACGTATGGCGAGGTATGGGGAAGGGGTGTGGAACTTCCACGCCCTCTCCAGGCAACCACCCTCTCAGCAGCTCCATGTGTTCACCAACCTGGGAGCCCTCTAGACCCTGTCCATTTGGATTTTTATGGCAGTTTCACTACTTAGGTATGATTGGTTAAATCATTGACCATTGATAATAAATTCAGTCTCCAGCCTGTCTCCTCTCCCCACCC
Source organism: Plecturocebus donacophilus (assembly GCA_004027715.1). Classification (NCBI taxonomy): domain Eukaryota; kingdom Metazoa; phylum Chordata; class Mammalia; order Primates; family Pitheciidae; genus Plecturocebus; species Plecturocebus donacophilus. The sequence goes on along the minus strand of PVKP010003381.1, from coordinate 72,833 downwards.
TGGAGGTTGGAAGGTTGGGGGTCTGGCAGTTCCAACCCTCTAATCACATGGTTGATCCCCTTGGCAACCAGCACCCCTTGTTTAGTGGTTTCAAAAGTCATGCCATTGCTATCAACTCAGGCAGTGTTGATAGAGGCTTGTTATGAATCACAAAAGTTGCTACTTTCATATTTATTGCTCTTATCACTTAGGAAATCATAAACGTTTTAGGAGCTCTGTGTCTATAACTGAGAACTAAAATAAAATTGTATTTTTCTTATTATATCACAATATCATACAACCCAGGAGTTGGGCACCCTACGGATTAAACAGATAATCCATGCCAAGTGCTTAACATAACGCCTGCTAAAATGAATTCAACAAGTATTAGCTTTGGGGATGATGATGATGATGAATCTTTGTATCCTCAGTACTGGATTTGCACTTTAGTAGGTGCTTAGTAATATTTTTTGGATAAATAAGTGAAACAAAATTTAGGTCTCTTGTTCTTGCTTCTAAATTACACAGAGCTCTAACATCTCAGTACAAAAGGACATAGAATCAAATGATATCCCTGTGCACCTAATTTTCCCACAAAAATACCTCCTGATGTTTATCCCCCAAGGCTTACCCTATTAGGCAGGCTCAATGCCTCCTTGAGACAGCCTTTTTCTGAGCACAGTGAAGCCCTGGGGCAGGCACTTTGCAGGGAGGTTCTCAGTGATGCCAACTGTGCTGGCAGGACTGGGTCAGTAACAAACACAGCTGAACAACACGGTCATTCATTGGATCTGGATGTCCGTGAGCCTCTGGGAGTTGAGCTCTGGCTCCACCAGTCTTAAGAATGTAATTTTCTCATGTGAATTCCATGGACACTACCTAGGACAAGTGAGGGCTGGAGAGAAGTGAGCAGCCATTTATAACTAGCGATCGGCTCAGGAGAGCCTATCTTGGAGACCAACTCTCAGCCTGTGCTGGTAGTTCAGGGGAAACCTCCAAGTCAGTTATTTTGATCTATCTGGTTCTAAAATGTTGATGCCTTGACATGATGGGATTGTTCTGTTTCTGTAGGCTGTTGTCATCAGGTTGTACAATCAAATGCTAATTGAAGAGTTATATAAACACTGTGCGGCTCTGGTGTGGAAGCATTGTGGAGAAAGATGGACTATGAAATAGGCTCAGTAGTCAAGTTGTCCACTCAAATAGGATTTTTTAATTTAAATAAGTATCTCTACTAAAAGCAAAATAAAGAGTATATGAGAGAAATAAGAAAAGAATGAGAGAGGTTCAGTGGAAGAAACAAATTCAAAGGAAAGAGAAAATATTTCCTAATGGATGAAAGCCAACATGAAGCAACAGTAGGATTATCTCTGCGTCTCTTGTCATGTTGAGAAGCAAGTCAACTTGTCCTAGTTTTCACTAACTGCTCTGCAGGGCGTGAGTCCGTCTCTATTTAACAAGTTAGCCTTCAGAAACAGCTTTGGAATCAGATGGCTTGAAGCTGAAATTTGGGTTCTGAGACTGATCATCTGTGTGACTCTTGGCAGGGTACTCAACTCTCTGAGCTTCAGTATCTTCATTTGAGAAAACAGATCAGTAAGTATGTTTTCATCTAATAAATCTGCTGTTAAGATTACAGGAGAAAAGCTGTGTCTGTTGAATGAACATGTGTTTGAATGCATTGTTTAGAAGTGAAAAGAGAAAGAAACTACTGTCTGTTACCTCTGCTTTCTCCCTACTCTTCCTACGGAAAGAATTTAAGTTTGAGCAGATAGAGACCATGTCTGACTTGCTCTCAATAGTATCCCCAGCACACAGGATGATTCTTGGCACATGCTGTAGACATGATTAAATTTCCTTTACTAAGAAAATAAATATTCTTTCTCAATTATGTCGCATGGTGTCAGGCACTTCGTTAAGTCTGCGTATGCAGTAATTACATTATTCAATCATCCAGGCCACCTAGGACAAAAGTGGTCTTGTTATCTTCATTTTACAGATAAGAAAACAGATTCAGAGAAGTTAAATGTTTTCCAGATCAGAGCTAGTGAGTGGTGCAGTTGAAACTGGAACAGGATTTTTTTTAATTCAAATGCTCTGCTTGCATCCTTCAGGTCAATTAGTTTGCATGTTACAGCTGGGCATATCAGGGAAGAGAGTGGGTCTGAGCTAACGCCAGCGGAGCAGGCTCTGGGGAAAGCACCGGTGGCTGCACCATTCCCTTAGGTGGATAGCGACTGAACTGGGCGTGTTTCAGCATAGTCCTGGGAGTCGAGCCCTTCTAGCATGGCTTCCACACTGCCTGCCCCGGCTATGTGGCTGTAACGCAGCCAGTCTTTGCTCCTGCTTTATTTTTGGTTGAATGACAGCCCCTCCACTCTATCATTTTCACCTTCCACTTGCTCCTGCCTCTGTCCCATCCAACCCAGTGTCTGTTCAACTGGTCTCTTCCAGCAACTGGTTGTACCTGGACTCTTCAGGGAATTGTTCTGTAAGACCAGCTCCAGAAACCAAGATTTTACCATGACTCTGTGCATCTAACAGTGCCAGGGCCAGACCTAACTTTAGAAGAAATGATTGGAATAGTCAGGCATTAGATGAGAGTACAAGATAAACAAGGGCCTCCCCTGGAAGAGTTCACCATCTGGAGAAGGAGGGCGTGAAACTGTTCAGTTCAAAGATGGACACTGGTAAGGGATACATGGTTAGCACACAGGGCAGAGGAGTCCATTCCACATCATGACCAAGCTTCAGCAGAAAGATGCAAAAGAGATTCCCAGACTGAAAAGGGAGGATGGAAAGGAAGTGCCACTTCAGCAGAGGGGACACGAGTGTAGGCTATGCAGGAGTGACACCTTGCTGGTTTCCAAAGATGTGGGGAACAACAAGGTGCACGGGGTGAGGAAGGGTAGGGAAGAGAGAAATAGGGAAGAGTGTGTTGGAGTACGTGGCCACAAAGGCCATGAAGAGCCTGTTCAGAAGATGCCTGTAAACTATGTCAGCCTCTGTAATTTAGGGAAATGAGCGTCCTAACAGGGTTGGCTTTATATGCCCTAGGTCGTCACAGAGGACCCCATACCATGCTTAGAAGAACACTGCCTTCGGTTAATTGCTCTGCTGTTACCATCTTGATATTAACAATAGTTTTTAATGATGGGTTCCACCTCTTCATTTTGCAGTTGGCCCTGCAAGTTTTGTAGTCAATCCCAGGTCCTACCTAGTAATAGCAGCTTATACTTCATAGTGTTTATATATAGCACACCAGTCACTGAATAAATGTTTTTCATGTACTAACTCATTTAATACCCAAAATACTCCATTAGGTAGACATACTATGATCTCATTGTTTGAGGAAAGGATTTATGCTTAGATTAGTTAACACATTTGACCAATGCCAATAGCAGAGTTAGGATTAAACTCAGTTATATGGCTTCAGAGCCTGTGTTCCTATCCGCTCACACCAGGTCTCTTCATTTTACATTTTCACCATGGAGAAGTACCCTGAGATACCCACATATTTAGAAAAAAAAATTGTTAAACTATTTTAGCATCCATCCACCCACCCATGCACCATCCATCCATCTACCCAAGAATTCATTCAATGACTCCCTAAACTGCATTCTTCTATAAAACCTGTGCAAAGATAGTACCTAGTGAGTTGTGGTTTAATGAAAGAAAGAGACTGTATTTCAGGAACCACGAATTTAAAATTTGAAAGAAAAAAAAAAATCACTGTCCCAAATAAGAAAGAGAGATGGACTTAAATCAATGCTTAATGTGCAAAAGTTAACATCTTGAGTCTTGCTATAGGCCACATTTCTAACCACATTTATTCTTGTTATTGTTCTTTAATCCTAATAAAAATTTGAAGGACGTACCATTTTTTTTTATCCCAACTTTACACATGAAGAAATGGAAGTGCAGAGAGGCTGAGCAATCTGTCCTGGGTAACACAGCTAACCAGAAGAGGAGCAAGGCTTTGAGCGATGTGTTACCACACAACCCACAGGCTCTCAGGCCTCCAAGCTGGGGTCTTAGCCGAGCTGCTGTGAGAGCAAAAAGACAATGAATTCAACCAACAGAGGGGTGGGAAATGTCTTTTCAGAAAAGATGGCAACTGAGGTGAATCTGAATCCATGAGAAGGCTGCCCAGATGAAGGTGGGGTTTGTACGTGTGTTTACACATGCCTGTGAAACAGAGGGGGAGAGAGACAGGAGAGGCAATAATGTAATAAAAAGATGTACCAGCTCCCTCTCTGGGGGCACCTCACCCTCTGTACCCCTGGAAGCCATAATTGGGACCCAAAAAATACCTGCAAAGAAAACTTCCAGCTCAAGGTGTGCTGCTCATTCCTACAATTACTCTACGCAAGCCTCAATTACATTCTACTGTGTCAATCCAGCCCCAGTTTTAACTTAGAATGAGATGCATCTTAAAGCAGCATATTGATTTTCAGTCTAAATATACACTATACATTACATTTGCATCTCAGGAGTTTTGACACATACATTAATCACTGAATTTAGAATAAAAATATCTAGGGGGACACTGAATGAGGCCACATAAACAAAGAAGAAAGGGCAGAACTGCAATTTTAGTAAATGCTCTTTTTTCCAGTTTGGTTCAAGAGAGTCAATAAAGTATAAAGTGAAGGGGTGAACACCTAACTTTTTGACTGTTCATCTGAGTAAGTAGGGAGGACACAGATTTCTCTGGATTTCTTTTTCTTTTTTTAGCCTAAGCAGGGTTCTAATTCTATAAGGAGTTTCCAAGTAAATGTGCCTGCAACCCTTCACGTGTGTTCTAGAATCAAAAAATGTTGGAAGCAGACCTAATGTGGGGGATCCTCAAATAAACTCCTTCCTGCCAGTTAAACAGGAGCTCTAGTCCCCTCTCAAACTCACACAGCTGGGCGGTTAAAAGCCAGCAATCTTGAGTAACTAGAGTTTTTTCAGGTTTTATTTGGGTTTATTAGATGAGGGGGAAATTATTTGTTTTACTTTCACGATTTATAGCTAAATTTTGAATACCCTTCACAAGGGGCATCTATAGTGCAGCTGGGAAGGAATAAGTTTTGAGATCAAACCAATTTAGGGGTCAGGTTCTGGCTTACTGTGTGAACGTGAACATATATTGATCTCCTGGATTTTATTTTTTTAGGGCCAATGACGGCCCTGCATGAAGATGACATAAAAGCTTCACCTAGGGAAGTACTCTCTACAGTCCACAGCACATAGTAGGGGCTTAGAAACAGCTTCCTTTTTTTTTTTTCTTTTTCCATGCACACCACTTCATAATCCAATGTTAGTCTGTTGCTGAAAGATGGTTTTATTATAATTCTTTGTCTCCAACATCCACATGCTTTTGAAAAGAAGGTGGGGGTGGGAGGGGAGGAGAATCTCATTCTGTTTTTCAGAAGCAATTATATTAATATTCATTTTATTCTCCCAAAAGGCCAACACAAGCCGGTCTGTTAAAATACCAAGCTTGATGAATTCTACCTTGGGCACAAGATTCCAAGGATAATCTTATCTTTATACATTTCCTTTAAACAAACTAAAAAGGCAATTTATTCTTCAGTGCATTTTACACTCTGAGTTAAAATCAACGAGGTTTCACCAAAGCCACCAATTCAGTTGCCCTCTCTTCCCCTGCAATAACGCCTCAGCTAAAATGTGTGCCCCAGAAATTAATTTTCCAGATAATGAATATCAAGTCCTTTAAACACCAAATACTTTTATATTTAATTTTAGTAATTTCTGATGTAGCCTATTTTAGAAATTATATTCTTATTTCAGCAGCGTTTACAGACTGTAATTTAGATTTTCTTTTATGACTCATTGTCACACTTCTGAACATAAGCTATTGCTCAGTGCTATCATAGGTTGATGGCCTCAGAGACCCCTAAGGCATAACCATCTCCAAAGCCACACAAGGTCCCAGGGGCTTTCCTAATGATATTCCCTTTCCTCATCCCACCCAGAGTTTCCACTCAAGGAAGAGTGGCATCGAGGTTCCTCAGTTTTCAGAGTGGAATGACAATCCCACCATCCTCTTAGTTGATATTAAGTACATATGCAGATCAGCCTTTAGTCAGAATAAACATTGACTGATCTATAATGTGCCAATTATTACAATAGAAGCTGTTTAAGAGAAACTGAGGTTACAACCAGGTTATTGGAAAAAGAACTGCCGAAATTCCATACCGTGAAACCCATGTGGGTAAGGAGGGGAGTTATAAAAAAGAGGGCTAAAGAATTGAGAGAAATAGGAGAGATCACTGGGCCAGACGAATCCAGGAAATCAAAGACCAGCAATAGCAGGAAAACTTAAAAAGCAAGCTAAGAGACGAGGCTCTGTTTGACAGATCATCTAGGATGTAGAACAAATATGATATGTGAGTGACTGTGTGGCTAAGGGGAGGAGAGGAAAAGCTATCTGAGTAGAAGGTGGGGTCCAGGGTGGTCTAGGGGTCATCTACTTGGACTTGGAACACCTCCTAGGTAATTGCAGAAGTGGGTGGTAAAGAAAACCAAGCTTCAGGTACCAAAATGATCAGTGAGTGGTGAGTAATGTGTGAGCAGAAGCTAGTGCAACCCACCAGGCTGGAAGGTACTGGTATAGTTGGCATCCCATTGCAATTTTGCTGGTCAGCAGATGCTTTTAAGAGATGGGCAGGAGAAGGTATGGCTGAGTCGGGATGAAAATCCACAGCAGGGCTCTCTGGGTTCCAAGCATGGTAACGTTTAAGGAGGCATTTTTATAGTATTTCATGACTCACTCCCTCGGGGCACAGGCATTTTGAGAGGATCAGAGGGTGGTACAGCTGAATGTTACGAGTCCCAAATAATGAGCCTTGAGGAATGTGTATGTCTTAAAGGAAGACTTGGAGGGCTATAACGGAAACATTCTTTAGAATGTAGTAGATGCTACTGGTGACCCACCTGTCCCCTCTACTGAGCTGGCGCTCCATCACTCAGATGATTTTTTGGCTGCTAGCAGCCTGCAATTGCCTTGTTCTGAGAATTGCCCACAGCTGACAGGAGCTGCTTTTCCCAGAAATACTTGGGAAGATACGCTGCCAGAGCTGAGTCCACAGCAATGACAACAGCCTAGGCCCTGGTCTCAAGGGGTAAGACTGTGTGGACTATGTGTGTCCCAGAGCCTCCTGTGCGATCAGGCTGAGACTAGAGATCCATGCCTGGCCTCTCCCTTGTCTAAACCTGCTTCCCTCTCTCTCTGAGGTTTCAACTGAGGGTATCTGCTCAGCCAATCACTTGCACAAGAATCTCCATTTCAGTCTTGGCATCTTAGGAACCTGATCTAAGGTGGAATAAGCAGGATCTTTCCACAGAGATGCAGTAACTACCCAGCGTCCCTTGGCTAACAAACATCAGAACTAGAGTGACCAACTCAGCTGTATTGTCCAGGACCAAGAAGGTTCCTGGGATGAAACAGTCCCCTTTAAAATGGTACAAGCTGATGACTCTAATGAGAACTTGGATTGAAACCAAAGTCTGCCTCATTCTAAAGGTTGTGATTTTCATTTACATGACCCTATCTCCCTAATACTCAGAAGTCCTGCTGGTTTGTTTTTCACCAGAGAATACATTCACTTCGTGATGCCCACGGCAGGGATGTCTGCAGGCTCCAAAGCAAACCCAGCTCACTTGTAGAAAAGGCATTCTTAGCTGGTCACGGGGGACTCCAGGAGATCCATGCCTTCCCTTCAGCCCACATAGGATTACTTCCTTTTCCTGAGAAAAGTGGCTATAAATTTTATCAGATGCTCAAAGTGATCCTTGATATAATTAAGGTTACGAACAATTGTCTAAGAAAACGTTGCTTTTATCTCTGGATTAAGCTGAACACTGGGGTGCCGCACTTATATCTGATGCTTAAGGTCTCAAGCAGAGCTGTTTCTGAGTAAATGGCCCAGAACCAACCCCTGCTTTCACAGGAGCATGGTGGAGGGAAGTTGTCCACTGCACTCCTCAGGCTACTCGCACCCTAGCCCAAGGTGTGTAGGGGTGAGCGGGAGAGGGGCGGTCCTTTTTTTCTGTTTCAACTGAAATTTAAAACATATTTGTCATCTGTTGGCTGGGCACAGTGGCTCATGCCTGTAATCCCAGCACTTTGGGAGGCGGAGGTGGGCAGATCACCTGAGATCCGAGTTCAAGACTAGCCTGGCCAGTGTGGTGAAACTCCATATCTACTAAAAATACAAAAAATTAGCCAGGCGTGGTGGTGAGTGCCTGTAATCCCAGATACTGCCAGAGGCTGAGGCAGGAGAATCACTTGAACCCGGGAGGCAGAGGTTGCAGTGAGCCAAGATGGCACCACTGCACTCCAAGCCTGGGGGACAGAGTGAGACTCCGTCTCAAAAATTAAAAAAAAAAAAAAGACACCTGTCAGTGTCGCCTGAGGAGATGCACAGGGCAGGTCATCCCAGGGGGCAGGTGTCCAGCAGCAAGTGAGCAGACTGCAAGGTGTCCCTGAACTGAAAGCCTGCCTTCTGACCAGGAACTGTAAATGGTGCTTAAATAGGGCTACAGTTATTAGTTTTCAAATGTAGAAAGTGTTACTTTATCATTGATGATTTCTGCATGTATTCTACTTTTTGACAAATATTTATTGCATGCTCATTGAGTGTCAGAAACTTTTCTAAGGGTTTTGTGCAGCTATGAGTAAGACAAAGTCCTTGCACCACTACGGAAGGTCACATCTTGCAGAGGAGATAACAAAAAACAAACCGAAGCATCTCTAACATTTCAGATGATGACATAATAATGAATTCTATTTAGGAAAAAAAAAAAGCAAGCTCTGTGACTAGAGACTAGACAGGGTTATTTGACTAGGGGTGTCCAGAGAGATCACAACAAGGAGGGGACTTAGATGAAGATGTCACCTAAGAACATCCGGGGATGATTTTTCCCTGCCAGCAGTGTGGACACAAAAGGAAAAATCCCTAAGGCAAGAGGAAGCCAGGGAGTGTGAGTTTTTGTTTGTCTGTTGTTTGCGTGTTTGATTTTTTGAATGAGCAGCAGTGTAGACCTTGTGTACCTCCATACTTCTAGTGAATCACTGCTACTCCCAGGCTCTCCGTTAGCATCTATGTGCTGAGGAGTCCCTAAGTCTGCGTATTCAGCCAAACCCTTTTCTGAATTTGACTGATATTGCCTAAAATGTATATGGATGTCATCAGAGACCTGAAACTCCATGCATTCAAATCAGAACTCATCAGTTCCTCCTGAAAACCTGTTCTTTCCCCTGTGTCCCCAGGCCAGTGAACAGCAGCAGACAGAGCCAATCCATCAGACTAGGTCAGAAAATGGAGAGTCATCCCGGAGTGGAGGTATTCTTCACTCTTGGATCCTGTATGCCAATATTCCACTGACTGATTATACTCAAGTTGGTCCTCCTGTCTCCATCCTTACTACCTTAACCTAGATTGGGGCCATCCTTACCTCTAGGTCCCCTGAATTTCCTGCAATAGACTCCCACGCAGTCTCCATGCCTCCTGTCTGACTTTTCTCCAATGCATTCTTTATGCTGCAGCCAGAATGGACAGTTGCAAAATGCATGTTTGTATTTGTCATCTCTTAGTTTAAGATCTTCCCACCACTCCCATTAGCTTCCAGATAAAGAACAGATCCCTTCACAAAGTGTTCAAAGGCCTGCCTAGCCTCTGCTCACCTCTCCAGCCTTTCAGCTTCCTACCCCCGTCTCAAGTTCTGCACCCACACGCTCTCTAAGCCCACTCATCCTACTGCCTGCAATACTCTGTCTCAACCCCTACTCTTCACACTGGCTTTCTTCTCTGTGAAACAGCACCCCCAACTCCTTATCCCACGTTTATCTGTGTAATTCCTACTTTCCATTCATGTCTCATAGTCAATACCTCTTCCTCCAGGAAGCCCTCGTGGCACTCCTAGATGGGGTTAAGTGTCCTTCTCTGCTCTCATATCTTATCTTTATCATAGCTTTGCCACTGCACGTTATATCTGCTTCTCTACTTGTTTGTCTTCTTTAAAAATTATAAATGTCTTAAGGATATAAATATTATCTTCTTTATGTTGTTCTCCTCCAAGCTTCTAGAACAGAGCATGAGGCATAATAGGACTTAGGAAATAAAATTTGTGTTGACTAGATGAGTTACATCAAGTCCAAACAACCTCACTTCACAGTTGGGAAAATAACTCCAGGGAGGTTAAGTTCCTGCTTAAAGAACACAGCTAATTCACATCAGAGTTAACCCTAGAGTACCTGCATCCGATTTTTGATCCGATTTTCTTTCAGATACCAGACTCCGCATAAAAGGTAAAACCCAGTTCTTAATCTCAAAAAATACAGAGTCTAGCAGGGACTCTTTAGATCTAAACAAGAAAGCTCCAGACTGAGAAGGCCAAGCCACAGGGTGGCACTGAGTGCTGGGGAGGAATGGGGCCTGCAGGGCCATCGGGGAAGGGAGCCCAGTCCTGGAGACATGGAGAGGGTGTGCCTGGTTGGGAGAGCAGAGTGGGCCATGCTCAGACAGACAGGTAGATAAGGGCCTTATCTCTGCCATTCCAGCAAGAGAGCACCTCCACAGTGGGAACTTCCTGCTGAAGGAGCTGCACCAGGAAGACACCCCTGCAAAGGGAGCCTACACCACTCTGCCTCTGGAATATCCATATGCAAAGAGTTCATTCCACCACTGCCTCCCTCCAGCCACCTTGGGATGACACTCACCTCTTCTCTTCACTCTCCTTGTCTGTCTTCCCCCCAGTAACTGAAGACTAAAGACTGTATGTTACAGTTATTCTAAGTAACTGAAGACTTAAAGAATATGATGTCATTTCAACATCTGACTAAATATAATGAAATTAGAGACAAAACTATAGAAGAGAAAGAAAAATAGGCCAGGCGTGGTGCGTCACACCTGTAATCCCAGCACTTCGGGAGGCTGAGGCGGGTGGATCACTTGAGGTCAAGAGTTTGAGACCAGCCTGACCAACATGGTGAAACTCCGTCTCTACTAAAAATACAAAATTAGCCAGATGTGGTGACACATGCCTATAATCCCAGCTACTTGGGAGGCTGAGGCAGGAGAATCACTTGAACTTGGGAGGTGGAGGTTGCAGTGAGCCAAAATCATGCCACTGTGCTCCCAACCTGGGCAACAAGAGTGAAACTCTGTCAAAACACACACACACACACACACACACACACACACACACACAAGAAAAGAGAAATATTTCCTATATCACAAAGGTCAACAATAAAAGTTGTATCATTAATTAAAATATAGGGCAAGACTTCAAAGAATGGGGTGGAAAGATTGTTTCTAAAGTGACAGAGAAAGTGAACAGCAGAACTCAACCAGTCCCACACCTTGCAGTGTCTAGCTGAGGACCCCTCTAACAATAAATCTATAGTTTTCCACGTCCCAAGAAATGTTTCATAAGAAATTTAATTTTGGTAGTCTTGCTATCCAGCTGCCTAGTTATGCCTGCAATAATGGAGCCAGGTAGTAAATAGTCACTTAATTCTAACCCACAGTTTGGAACATGTCATTGTTTCTCCCTCAGTCATTTCCTCATTTTCTAATTCCCAGTCAGAAAAGCTGGGACCAGCATCTACTCTGGAGCCAAGCCAATTTTACATTCATTCAATCATTCATTTGTTCATTCGTTCATTCAGCAAACATTTACTGAGCATACATTATATGAGAGGATTTGTTCTACCAGTGGGAGTTCAGCAGTGAACTATATAATATGTTGATAAGCACTATAAAGAAAGAAACACCAAAATAAGAGACTGTCATTGTAGAAGTAGGTGGTAAGGGGGGCTTATAATATACTAAGTTGACATTTGAGTTGTAACCAGAATAAAGTAGGGACACCCAGTGGTTACTGGGGAGAAGAGTATCCCAGGAGGAGGGAGTTGCATGTGCTCCTGGAGATCAGCCAGGAGGCCGGGGTGGGTGGAGGTGAGTGGCTATGGAAGAGTCCAGGTCACAGGATGGTGAGTAGGGTTGGAACTGCGGCTGAAGGTCATGTAGGTTGTGGGTCATGGGCAATGCTTCAGATTTTACTCTGAGTTAGAAAATCACTGAAGAGCTTTGAGCAAAGAGTTTAATCTGATTTTAGTTTTACAAAGATCTCTCTGGCTGCCTCGTGCAGAGTAGACACTAGGAAGCAGAATAGAGGCAGGGATGACAATTCAGAGCCTGGTTTATTAGTTGCTGCCTTCTTCTCTCCCAGTGATAGGATGGAAAGAAAGCCTGAGTATCAACCATGACCCCTCCTTCCTCTCCACCTATCTATGGTCAAAGGTCCCTAGAATCTCCCACCAATATTTTTGAGATAAGATGCCATCTGTTCATTTCTCTGATGCCCTCCTTCTGTTCCTCTCTACTATTCCTTCTCACACTATTTCTTCTCTGTCCTCTTTTTCCCATCTCTCATTACCTGAAGTCAGGCACCTCTGAACAGCCTCCTAAGAGGCCATAAAATCTTTGTCGGATCTCCCTAACCTGGACTGTATCAAAGCTGGGGAGAGCATCCTGTCCAGGTCTAGACCTTCCTGTGACTTCCAATGCCCTTTAAGTTAGAGGAAAAGACTGGCTTGTCAAACTCTCAAACATGTAACCCTACTATCTCCCCAGCCTCAATGGACACCACCTCACCCCTTGGCCTCTTGTTCCAGCCCTGCCATTCCGTCCTCTTCCTTGCTACTTCTTTTCTCCGGGTCTCTGCATGTTGCTTTCCCTTTCTAATTGTCTTTCCCTCAGGTTTGCATGTGGAGATTCCTTCAGACTCAGCTTAGACTCTCTCCTCTGAAAAGGCATCCTTGACAGCCACCACCTGGAAATATGTCGGAGGCTCCTTCTTTTTGCTCCCACAGATCCCTGCATTGCCTGGTTTGTTCTTGTCAATTTCCATGCCTGATACCCCACCTACATATTAAGCTCTTGCAAGGCAAGGGCCTTGCGTTGTCCACAGTTGATTCTCAGGGTCTGGCATGATGACTGACACAAGACAGGCTACGTATGCAAATGCCCTGAACCAGGCACATCACAGCACCACTCCATCCACACCAGAGGTGGAGGGAGGGCCACAGATCCCAGGCTCACGGTGCCACTTTCCTTTGTGATGCTAAAGTCTCCCTCACGAATCACTCCTGAGACTGGTGTGCAGCCACCTAGAAATGATTCATGTTTGAGCAGAAACATTTGACATTTCTGAGCGCCCAGTGTCTGAGTAGCTCAGCAGATATTAGCGATGTCCCTGAATCTCTGCCAGCTCTCTCAGGTACGATCAAACTTTACACACACAATTTCTTGCATTTTGAATTAAGGAGATCTTCCAGACTGGACTGAGCAGCGAACATCCTGCCTGGAGTAGGATAAGAATTGGACCGGGACAAGGTGTATTGAACAACTCCCTAAGTCCCTGGGCCATCTTGGGCACTTTAACTTTCTAGACTAGGGAAAAGACCAAAAGAAGAAAAATTTGGTGGTAGGGCAATGGGTATATATAATGCATTGAAGTGTAGAGTTTCGCATAAGCTGTGAATCCCAACAAAAACAACAACAAAGTGGTCTGAGGGCTACAGATGTAAACTTGGTAAGGGGAAATACAGTGTAATATATACGAGCATTGAAGTAGAGCTAGAGAAGGCCATTGAAATCACCCAGGTTTTTTATAGATGGAAACACTGAGTTAAGACAGGTAAGGTGACCGGACCGATAGTCCTGCAAGCAGTTAGTGTCAGATCTGGAATGAGGACACCCAGTCCCTGAATCTGAATCTTCAGGTCATTCTCCTCCCTCCTGGTGTCTCTCATGTCTAACCAAAAGAGGTTCTTGGTGGTTGGGACCACGACCATCTTCTTAGTTCTCCCTCTCTCCATTTCACTCTTGTAGAAATGTAGGTGAAATAGAGGAAGGAGATGCACTGGGGGCATTTCAAAACATTCTGGCACCCTCTATTACTGGCAATTAAATCTATCATTTGGAAATTACAGATATTATGTATTGAGTGCCTGGCATGGCATTTTTCTTCTTGTGCATCTCCCAAGCTATCTTGAAAGGTGGTTATCATTACAATGCTATGCAGATAAGACAGATGGCTGTGGGAGCAAAATGATTTACTGAAGGTCACACAGAGCTAATAAGTGAAGGGGCCAGCACTTGAAGCCCATGCGATGCTGTGAAATTAGACATAAGGATTTTGCTCATTTTCTAGGACAAAAAGTAAAGAAAAGAAAGAATTTACTTAGAGTATTAATATCTTACAGTTTATGAACTGCTTTGATGGCACAGCTATTAATTCACTCCAAGCACTCGACATCCCTGTGAGATGGGTATTCACATCCACATTTTGTGAATGAGGAAACGAGGCACAAGACAATCCAGTGCCCTAGTTCTAGGTACCCTGAGAACTGAGATTCAAATCTAGGCTATCTTAATCTAATACATGTGCTTTTTTACTACACTGGAGCTGAAATCAAGGAAAGAAATTGAAGCGAGAGAAAGATATTTCAAGTTTAAAATATTCCATCAGATGTTTTCAGCAAATGTTACATGAAGGCCATTCAACACCAGATTACAGTTATCCTAAAGTGCCCACTTGAAAGAAATGAGCATTTTACAGCAAAATATGTGCTTCTGTTCTCCACTTTGCTTCAGTGGGCTGATCCTAAATAGCGCATAACAAGCCATGGAGCCTCCTTCAGGGTTGCCACACAGACCGAGACGGCGAAAGCAGCCAGGAACAGCCTTTCTGCAGCCTACCCCTGCACAGGTGTTTATGTTGGAAGTAAGGGCCACTCACTCATTCAATAACCATTCATCATGGCCATGGCTGCACCAGGTGCTGCAGCCACAACCAAAGTAGAATAGGGAGAGGCACCTGTCATCGGGAAGCATAAAATCAACAGAAAGGACAGGTATGTGTGCAAGCAATGACACAGCACAGTCCATCACAAAGCAGGTCCAAAGTGCCGTGGGAACACCTGAGAGAATCTGGGAAGGCTTCCTATAAGAAGGGGCATTTGAATTGGGTTGTTAAGGGAAGCAGGAAGTGAGAAATCGTTATTCTAGACAGGGAGATGAGCATGAGCAAAATCAGGGGCATCAAAGAACAGAGAATAAGATAATCCTTGTTCCTTCCAGAAATTATAATTCCCTCAGCAATAAAATTAAGCCGTATTTCAGTCAAACCGAGCAAATATTTGGCAGACACCTGACATCACTGAGCAGAGCCCGATGAAAGTGACCCTGCCCACAAGAAACCCACAACCCAGGTATTTATCTAATCAACATTTAAAGAAGTGTCCGCTATATGTAAATCTGTTTACACTGTAAAAAAAAAAAAAAATTTATCCACCCCTGTTGTGAGCAGATCTCCCTGTTTCAAACTAGACGAGTGCTGCATTTGATGGCAAACCACTTGACCTTCAGCACTTGTAGGCAAGGAGGAGGGCATGCAGCATTTTCCCTGGAGAAGCCCTCTTTATGTTGCCCTGAGTGAATCTTGGAACAGACTACAGTGTTTCAACTGTGAGTCACTGACTAATATTTCCACTCTCTTTTCATAGCTGATGGATGTTTAATGATTTGCCAATCTGAGGAAGAGAGTTTCTTTAGAAAACAATAATCCCTTTTATTTGCACAAGACATTCGGTTTTAAAAAGCTCTTCCCACACATCCTGTCCACATCCCATTGGATTGTGACTGAGCCTGGTAAACTGCAAGACTAGTTAGTATCCCCATTCTCCAGATGAGAGAAAGAAGCCTCAGTAAGGTGGAACAACTCAAGGTCACACAGCAGGTGTGTGAGGAAATTAGCGTTCAAATCCACATTTGCTGTCTCTCAAATCTAGTCCAGTTTCTTCTACACCTTAACATCTGCCTAAAATATGATAATATCATCTTTATGATGACATAAATCTCCAGTTGAGACGCTGGCCAAATCACATCCCCTTGGGTAACATAACCACATCATAAATTAAAAGCCCAATTAAGGAACACAGCCTTTTAACTGGGACTTAGAATGTCCCCGGAGGTCACGATATAAAGGAAGAGCCCTTTCAAAGTCAATGGCTGCCTATCCTGGATATTACTCAGAGACCTACTTACCCATATACATGAACTTTCAGACCCTGATTATTCACCTGCTATCTTCCTTCTTCTGGGGCCCTGGTCCCAGCTAATCTGAGTTTGGAATCACTCCCCAAGCTCTGGCCCTCTCTCCTGCCTGCAGATGTAGTTAACTGTCATCACACTGTGTGGACAGCCCAGGTGCCTCTCGGCTTTGACACATCACTTAACATCAAGACCATCCTGACCTGATGGAAAACAATGCCCCCTGGTTCAAAGAGACAACTCAAGCAGTGTCTCCAGCTGTCTAAAAGTGAGATCGTTTGCCAATGACCAAGGAGCAAGGGGCGTCACTATGTGGGATGTGGTTCTTGTTTGGGTGGCAAAGTGGGGGGGGGAGCTAGAAATGAGGTGGGGAGAAGGGGAGGGTGCAGTCTTGACTGCCAGCTCAAAATCGTATTTCTATTTCCATCCCATCCCTAAGAGTCAACGGCAATGACATGAGACTCCTTAGCCCCAGAATAATAAGTTACTACTTGCCTTGTCTAAACATCCCCTCCAGTGACTGGGCTTGAAGCTGGCTCTACAGATCAAGAGCTGGTCCCTTTCCATGTCACAGCTGAGCTGCAGTGTCCCCGCACACCCCTGTCCCCAGCCAAGCCCCAGGAAGAACGGGTCTGTGCATTCGCCTGGATCCCAGAGGATCGCTGCCTGTCCCCTCCGCCCTAGCGCGGTCTTCTCCTGAGCCTGCCCCAGGCCGGGTTCCCTGGCCCCGAGGACCCCAATGGCCAAGGTCTGCCCGAGCCCCCTCAGCCTCCATCTGGGACTCCCGGGGGGACCCCCTCATTAACGCAGCCTCTCCGCTCCTCTCACAGCCCTGGGCCTTCCTATCCCCTCAAGACCTGCCCAGATGTGCAGCAAACCTGGAGGGCAGAGAGCCTGGGGGAAGTCGAGGGAGGTAAACCACATTTTGCGGCGGAATCGCTGTTCCATCATAGAAAGCCACCCAACTGGCCACCGCGCTTGCAGAAGCGTCACTGCCACCGAGGAGAGAGTTTTGCAGCTGCCGACCCCGGAGCGCTCTCACCTACCTGTCTCCGCCGCAGGGGTCCCCTCTCTGTCCCCCGGGGGCCGCGCTCCTGGGTCCCTCTCTCTCCTCTTTCGCCGTCTCTGGCCGCCGACACTCGCGGTGGCGGCGGCGGGCGGACTGGGGAGTCCGCGGCACCTGCGAGCTGGTGTCGGGTCCCCGCGGCGAGGCTGCCTGGAGGAGGAGCGAGCGGATGGATGCTGCCCTCGCCGCCGCCGCCGGCGCCGATGCGGTTGCTATGGTTATGGAACTCCGCAGCTGCCCGCCTCTCCGTGCAACAGCTGCCCGGCCGCGGCCTCCGGGCAGCCCCAGGGAGCGAGCGGGCGCCGGGACGCGAGGCTGTCAGCGCGGTCGGGGGGACGCAGCCGCCGGCGCCGCGGGAGAGCAAGGACCGAGCGGCTGCGCCCGCGCCCTGGGCTGGCGCCTCCCGGCTGCGCTCACCTCCCGCGCCCTCGCTCCTCTCCTCCGCTCGCCGGGACGCGGCCAGACCCCCGCGCCGCGCCGCGCGCCCTCGCGGCCCCGAGAGCCCGCCCTGCGGCTCCCGCTGGCTCCGCTCCGCAGCCGCTGGCACCGCGGGGGCCGACGCTGCGGGACTGGCTGGCGGCGCGGCTCGCGCGCTCCCACCTCGGTCCCTCTCCGCCGCGAGGCCCTGCTGGGAGCCCGGGGCGGGCCGCCCGGAGGCCAAACCCCGCCCGCTCGGCCGCCCGGGAGCCCAGGCCCCGCGTGCGGCCCTCCCAGCCCGGCCCGCGCGAGCATGCTCAGTCCCCGCGCCGGGGCTGCCCTCCCGAGCCGAGACCCCGGGCAGGAGAAGGTCCCTGCAGACCTCCGGGGGTGGTGGGGGGGACTGGCCGGGAGGGGCTGTTGAAGTTGGAAGAGAAGCCCAGGCAACAAGTAGATGCCTGAGAAAGGGTAAAGGCGCTGAGCGACCCATACCTCCGATGCCAAGTCAGCAGCGGCCCTCCACCAGCACGGCGCCCCGTCATCCGATGGGCTCCTCACTTCATGCTGAACTCGGGGGTTCACAAACGTGTGGGATTCGGTCCATGGAGGAGACAGAGGGAGATCAGGGAGGGTGAAGCCAACTCCCATCCACTGCGCATTCCTAAGGGGCATTGGGAACTCCAGTTCTCACCACCACTGTGTTGGCAAGTTCTGGTGGCATGCCTGCGACAGATGACAAAACGGCCTTAGAGGACGAGCCAAGACTGGGACTCGGAAGCCCGGTGACCCGTCCACTAGACCCAGCTGCACCAACTCACACCCCAGGAGAAGTCAGGGAACGGAACTGGGCATTAGAGGATGACTGTGGCCCCCGCTAGACTGGGCTGCTCTATCTCACACCCCGGAGGAAGGCAGGGAATGGAACCAGGCAGTTGCAGGCAGCAGGAGGCGCCTCTAACCCAGTCAGGCTGGGAGCAGAGGCAGGTAATTACCTGAAGAAAGGCTTAAGAACAAGTGAGCTGGTCGGTAAAGGGTGGGGAAGACTGCTCTTTCCAGGACAAGAGGGGCAGGGTACAGAGGGCTGGAGCCAGGACAGCACCGGGGGCACCTGGCAGCAGCACTCACGGAGAGGCCGAGTGGTGAGGTGTACAGGCAGGCGCTGCACACCAAAGGCCTTTCATCCAAGTGAAGGGGTTGGAATTTGACAATCTGACCCTCAGGAGGGGAGGGGAATGGGGAAGGCAGTGCAAAGGAGGGCGGGGAAGCAGTTTAAACAGGCGAAAGGCTGGATGGGAATGTTGGGAAGCTCACCTTAATTGAAGTGTGTGTAGTGGTGGCTAGGGTGGGCATTAAGGCTGCAGAAAGGGGTGTCCTAAGCAGGCTGTTGCCACAGTGGACCTGGGCAGATGAACGCTCTGAGCTGTCCACCCTGCTCGTCCTCCCTACCGCACCCAGCAAGCCCTGGACAATGCATACCCTCAGTAAATATTTGGTGAATGGCAAATAAATACGTGTTTTTCTATAGGGAAAATGGATGCTTTTCTTTTACAATATTTGTCTTTTAAATGTAATCATAATCATATGGCATTTATTTTGCTATTAACATTGCATTTTTATGCAACCTTATTTTTGAAAGTCATTGCAAGCGCTCAACATTTTCCTTTGCATTTTCCAGTCCCTAGCAGCAAAGATATGCTAGGAGCATAGGATTTGCTTATATTGGATGTGTTTCAACTGTCTGGATAAAACAGCTCCATGATGTATTAAGTGAAAAAGCAAAGTGCAGAATAGATAAAATAAGATAATTGTTGTGAAGCAAGGAGAGAGATGCACATATTTGCATAGCTTGCATTGGCATAAAAATATGCTGGAAGGCTATGTAAGGACCTTGGAGAAGTAGCTACTAGCTGTGAGGGTGAAGATGGTTGGAAGAATTAGGTTGACAAGGTTAGAGTGAGAGTAAAAATTTTGACATAAACTATTTGTTTTTTGAGACAAGGTCTTACTTCGTTACCCAGGCTAGAGTGCAGTGGCACAATCATAACTCGCTGCAGCCTTTAACTCCTGGGCACAAGCGATCCTCCCACCTCAGCCCCTCCAAGTAGGTAGGACTACAGGCATGCAGCACCGTGCCTGGCTAATGTTTTTATTTTTTGTAGAGATGGGGTCTGGCTATGTTGTCCAGGCTAGTCTCAAACTCCTGGGCTCAAATGATCCTCCTGCCTCAGCCTTGCAAAGTGCTGGGATTATAGGTGGGAGCCACTGCTGCATTTGATCTCAACATACACTTTTATAAAACATGTTGATGTTTAAGCCAAAAATAAATTGCACATATATATGTGTGTGTGTGTGTGCATATATAAACACACACATATGTACATGTGTATATGCACATATATACATATATACATAATCTGTGTATATAATCTGTGACTAGAATCTCAGTGAATCTTAACCTCAAAGGCAACATGCATCGTGTCCCAATGACATAAGTCCCAAGAGATGCTCCCACTCCTTGCTCTCCATGTGGTAAAATGGTATTATGAATTATGACTGCACAGTTCTTCAGACTGTGCTCATGGACTGCCCGGCATGACATTCATCAATCAGCTGGAGTGATACACTGTTGGCCCAGAGATCTTTTTACCCACTGCCCTCTTAATGAATGAGCATTGTGCAAGGCACTCTCAGGCCCAGAAGGTGAGGCCCTCAACAGCTGGGGCTGGAGGAGGTCTGGAAGGGAAAATCCCTGCCACTGTCCAGGTTGGGCCTTGGTGGAACCAAATGGAAAGCAGCAAGGGCCCTTGACTTTTATCTCCCTCCAAGAAAATGTCCCACTGCCCATCAAGTCACAGAAGCCAGAGACCTCATTGTCCTAGGCTTCCTAGTCTCTCTCTCTCTCTCATTCTCTCGACTCCTCTCATCTCCCTCAATCTAATTAATTGCCAACTTCTGTCATTCCACCATGTAAATAGCTCTCTTGTCTGTAACAAGGGATTCATGAGAGATTTTTAAAAATCTTCTTCAATAAGGGGTCATGAGTGATGATATGTCTGTCTAGAGAAATGGGTATAATCTTGGCCCGAAGCTACAGATAGGACAGATGGATATTAGTCCTGAGACAGATATCAAGCCAAATCCAGGCCCCGATTCTGGTGCAGGTGGAAGGAGAGCCCACGAGAAAGAACTGAGTGCTGAGAGGTACAGTCTGGGGAGCTCCCATGGGATGCTTTGGCTGAGTAGGGTTCAGGGGTGTGGTGTAAGGTTGCCTTCTCTCCTAGGGACCACAGGGGCTTAAGCCCCTTCAGGGTGAGCAAGGGATCACAGCCAAGTGGGCCAGCATTTCTTCTTGCACAATGCAGGTTTTCAATGGTGACATCCTGTGGCAGCAAGAAGCAACTGTCCTAAAATGCTTATCAGACTCCACAGCTCTACATATTGGAGAGAAAGTCAGAGCAGACTCCCTGGGGACTGGAGTGTGTGCAAACCCGGCAGACTGAGGACAATTTGGGACGATCTGACTCCAAGAGGGAGAAACTTCACTTCCCGCTAATGGAAGGACACAGATGAGATAACTTGCCAGGCCTGGGACCCTGGCTTTGCTGCTGTCTGCCTGTTGACCTTACGATGCAAGGTGACCTAATTGCATCTCAGTTGCTCTTTCTGTAAAACAAGGATAATAATAAAATGCATCTCATAGCTGTGTTGTGAAGATTAAATGGATTAACACATATGGATACAAATGGACTGAAACTTAGAAAACTGCCTCAGACCCAGGGAGGGCTATGTATGTGTGAGCTGTTATTATCTTTTTCAATACTGAGATGAGTTGAAAAAATAGAAGCAGTGTCTGGGTGCCACGTTTATTCGTTATGCTTTCTTATTTAGCCATACCTTGACCCAGGACTATCCTGCTTCTTATCTGAAATAATTGCTTATCTGATCTCTCCAATTCTAGTTTCGTCCCCTTTAATACTCTTCTGTATACATCATGTGGACCTATTAAAAATGCAACTTTAATGCTATCCTCTTAAGATCCTTCAGGAGTGATTCTGGACTTCCAGAATAAGTTCCATGTCCCAGGGCCTGGCCTTCAGAGGCAGCTAAGGTCTGACTCCTGCTCTATCTGGTACAGCAACATCCAAGTGTTTGTACTTCCCAGAAAGCCCCAAGATGTCTAGAACCTCCAAGAAATTTTATTCATCCTTCAAACCTCTGTCTCCATATTACTTCCTGCATGAAGGCTTTTCATACCTACCTTAGAGTTAATCACTTCTTCCACCAAGCTGCCTCTGAATCTCACACATACTCAGAGCCTGTAATAAAATTATTTATTATAAAAATAGATTTCCCACACTAGGCTGAGAAGTCTTTGAATTAAGTTATTTTAAAAGATGGCAGCACATACCTGTAATCCCAGCTACCTGGGACACTGAGGCAGGAGAATTGCTTGAACCCAAGAGGCAAAGGCTGCAGTGAGCCAAGATCATGCCATGGCACTCTAGCCAGGACAACAAGAGCAAAACTCTGTCTTAAAATAATAAAGTATTTGAATAGATTTTGGATTGCTTTTCTTCTCATCTTGATTCCCACCCAAATCTCATTTTGAATTTTAGTGCTCATAATTCCCACATGTTGTGGGAGGGACTTAGTGGGAGATAATTGAATCATGGACAGGGTTTCCCCCATCTGTTCTCATGATAGTGAATAAGTCTCACAAGATCTAGCGGTTTTATAAGGGTTTACCCCTTTCACACTTGGTTCTCATTCTTTCTGGCCTGCTGCCATGTAAGACATGGCTTTTACCGTCCACCATGATTGTGAGGCCTCCCCAGCCATGTGGAACTGTGAGTCCCTTAAACGTCTTTTCCTTTATAAATTAACCAGTCTCAGGTATGTTTTATCAGCAGTGAAAATGGCCTAATACATCATGTATTTGTGTTGTCTTGACAGCCAACCAAAGATCGAAAGTTTGTTTTAAACATCCCTGTACTTATGATAGCCACCCAATTATTGTGTTTAATTTTATTAACTGATGAAATGAGGGATTGGTTCACCTAAGAACCAACTTGATTGGCACAGGAGGGTGGGAAGGAGAATTAAGAGAAGGCTGATTTTGTTATGCTTTGAGGCAGGTCTTCAATGAAAATACTTCTTCAGCAGTACAGCAGTTCAACCCAGAGTTTATCACTTCCTTCTATCAGTGCTTTATTTGGGGGCACATGTAAGGATGATCATGGCTAAACTTTAGGCAGCAGCATTCTTAGCAGGAACCAGATACTATTCTAAACACTTGACATGGAACTCGTTTCATCTTTCATAGGGTCAACAAGTCTGTTATGAGGAAACACAGGTAAAGTGGTAGAACTTGACGAAATTTACCAAGCCAGAATTTGAACAGCCAGTCCCTGTCTACTCCCACTAAGCATCATCACCTGCATCCTCTGCTCGAGCTTGGCTTCCATTTCCTGCGTGGTTTGCATTTATAAGTTATACAGGTGTCTTACTCTCATTACCTAACATGGTGTTTTTCAACTTCGGCATTATTGACAGTTGAGACACAGTGATTCTCTTCCTGAGGGGCTGCCCCACGCACTGTAGGATGTTCAAAATCTCTCTGACCTCCTCCCGGCAGTAGCACCTCCCTCTACCCTCAGTTGTGATGACCAAAATGGTATCTAAACATTGTCAAAGTCTCTGGAGAGCAAAAATCACCCCCAGTTGAGAAGCACTGATCTGAAAAATAGATTTAGGGCCCTATCATGTACCATAAAAGATAATGAATATAAATCTAACTTAAATAAAATTACTGATATTTTCAAATAGGCCAATATCGGCTGGGTACCATGGCTCACACATGTAATCTAAGCAATTTAGGAGGCTGAAAAGTGAGGAACACTTAAAGCCAGGCGTTTGAGACCAGCCTGGGCAATATAGCAAGACTCTACTTTCTACAAAAAGAAAGAGAAAGAAAGAAAGAAAGAAGAAAGAAAGAAAGAAAGAAAGAAAGAAAGAAAGAAAGAAAGAAAGAAAGAAAGAAAGAGAGAAGAAAGAAAAAGAAAGAAACAAACGAACAAACAAACAAAGAAAAGAAAGAAAGAAACAGAAAGAAAGAAAGAAACTTAGCTAGTAATGGTAGTTATTCTAATTCAGCTGAGCGACCATCTGCATTTGCCAGCCCTCCTTGTAGCCAGATGGGAATTGCATGACTCCTCAGTAGTCAGTGGTCAAATGAGCAGATGTCAAATGTCACTTTTTGTGTGAGGAAATAGGGGGCATCACACACACACACACACACACACACACACACACACACACACACACACACCCTCTCTTCTATTTCTGCAAATGAAAACAAAAAAGAAATACACAACAACAACAACAAAGAAAAAATAAAACAGCAAATTTCAAAATAGAGGTAGGTTGGGCCCCTGAAGTTACCTCTGAGGCTCCTAGTGACAATTGCCTGACCCACCCACGTCGGGTTCTGATAGGACAAGAAGTTAACTCTCATTTCAATTTCACATCACTGAGATGTCAGGGCTTGCCTGCTTAGGTAGCGTAGAATTGCCAATTCTGAGTAATCCAAGCAGAGAGTCACAGATTTCCAAACCACTAGACAATCACCTTGAAAACAACACCAAGACTTTGCATGTCCATACCACAGGATTGGTGCTATTATTATCCAGTTTTTTCACAGATGAGGAGACAGCCATAGCTGGCTAATAGAACTTCTCCAAGCTAGAAAGTGGCAGAGCTGGAATTTGACCCCAGTAGTCTGGTTCCAGGATTTTCTCCTTTGGGACGCCCCACTAGATGCTCGTGTAATGAATGATTGATGGAGCTGGGGGCACATTAAGTTGTGTTTACTTATCATACTTAATCATGCCCACTTCTTTACTGCTGAGAGCTTGATTCATTACTGAAGAAAAAAGGTCAGTTGGTAACAAATGAATCATCTGTGTCTTTGAGAACATTGGGGACTTTGAAGAAAAGGGGGTGGGGGTGTCTATTGAGTTGATAATGAGCCTAATGACATTAAAAGCAAATGCTCTTACTAAGTAGTCAAATAACGATAGTATTTTTCAACTCAATAAGAAGATGTGTATATATTAAAATTATGAATATATGTCTTCTTTATTGAATTGAAATGATGAATATATATCTATATTTATTCATCATTTTAAGTTGGAAAATTATTATATTAAATGACTACAGTACTTTGGGAACAAATTCTTCCTTTTATAAAGGACACAGCCTTGGGAGTTGTCCAGGGCATTCTCTCTTCTCTTGATCAAAGTGTTTAAGTCTTCAATATCATTCCTGTCTGCAGAAACTCGAGGCCCTGTTCCAAGACCTGCCCTTGGTGAATTATAAAGAGGGGAGCAATTGATCTTTAGCACGAAGTTGCTGTATGTATTTTCTCTGAGACTTTTCCACTCTGTGTAACAGAGTAGGAACTCTGCCCTTGCTGGGTACGCTGGGGGATTCAATGGCACCACAGCATTCAAGCTGGGGCTTGGCATGGGTTCTGGTACCTAATGGGCATCCAGTGCATCTTCGGCCCATTTCTTTCAGACTCCTACAGTCACCTGTTGCTTCCTTGGCTACTAGCACCTTGTAGCTCACCTATAAGAGACTCAGTAACCAGGCAACAACCTCCCGAGAATACTACGGACAGGAAGCCCAAGCCTGGCTCCTAGCACTTAAAACTGCTAGTAATCAGCTCAGTGATCTGGAAGAATCATATGGATTCTCTCAGTTTCTCATCCATGTAAGGGACAGTATTCATAAGAGAAGCACTAAGTTCCCTTCTAATTTTGACATTTAATGTGCCATCAGACCTGCATTCCATTCCATCCAAGGATGTGTTGACTTACATGAAAACAGTACACGTTCAACATAAAACTTAGCTCAAATATATTACTTTTATTCAATATCAATGCTGTGTCCCTTAATTGAATGTAATTAAATACATCTCCTATTGTTTAAAGATATTCTTACATAAACATTTTAAATTTAATTTAAAAATTAAAATTTTTAAATGAATGGATCAAACAGATGATATAGTTACATATATATGTAACTCATATATGTATGAGACAGAGAGACAGATAAACAGAGATGACACATAGATCTTCATTATAACAATATTAAAATAAAACTTGGTACACCCAATCTAGTCTCAGGACTAGAGCAGAGTCTGTACCTATGCAGTGTCCTGTATGCTCGTTCCTGACCTCATTCCCATTTCTCTCCCCCTTCAGGCTACATTTCTCAATTTTGTGTTATTAAGTTCCATGTTTTACATTTTACCATATGTACATATCACATAAAATGATTGTTTAGTTATTTTAGTCAAAAGAAGTAAGTTATATGTATTCCTCTGAGGCCCGTCAATTTTTTTTCTGAACACGTTTTTGGGTGCCAGTCATGTTGATGTAGTAACTCTAAATTCACTCATTGCTATTGCTGTATAACATTCCACTATAAGAATAAAGCAAAAGTAATTTGTGAGATTTCACAGCTGTAGGTCATTTCTTCTGAGTATGGAGGGTGTGTGTGTGTGTGTGTGTGTGTGTGTGTGTGTGTGTGTGTGTGTGTGTGTATGTGTCCGAACATGCACATTTCCAATAAGGGTACTATGACTACTAATGTATCCACCTCTTGGTACACTTATGCCTATTTCCTCTATGCATTTCAGAGGACAATTACTGAATTATAGATAGAGTACATACATGTTCCAATTTACTGGGTAGTCCCACATTATTTTCTGAAAGGAGTGTATCATTTTAAAGTCACATCAGCAGGGGGCACAGGTTCCCATGGCTACATGTCTTCTCAATACCTGATAAGGTCAGACTCTGATTTTACCAATCTAATGAATGGGAAACAGCCTTTTGTGCAGAAATGGTTTTTCTTTGCATTTTTCTGATTATAAGTGATGTTCAGATCTCCTTCTGTGCTTACTGGCCATTCATGTCTCCTGTACTCTGAAATGCTGCTGTTTTGCTGATGTTTATTATTGGTTCATTAATCTTTGTCTTAAGAATGTGTAGGAGTTTTTTATATAGTCATAGTATTTCTTAGGTTTTATGTGTTCAAATGTCTTCTCACCATGTGTGGTTTTTGTTTATCCACATTTCCATGATGTCTTTAAATGAATATAACTTCTTTTTGTTAATATGTTGATCTCTATATTTTTCATTATTTTTGCTTTTTTGTTGCCTTTTAAGAACATTTCCTTAACATGAAAGCCATTAAGATCCTCCCCCATATTATTTTTTAATTATAAGACTTTGGTTTTCACTTTTTCCATCCAATGACATAGCACCTTTCATTATCCAGGCCATGCTCCCCCAGTAATCGCCAACACTAACTCTGTGGCAGATGAGGTTTGGATACATGGAGGGTCAGGCTCTGGGTTCTCTGTTTTGCTTCATTAGTGTTGTTGGTTTTCTCTCTTATAAACAATATGCTACTGTTCGTAATACTATTGTTTCGCAATGAATCTTATTTCCTACAGTATTGCCACACATCTGGTTCTTCTTCAGGAAGAATTTATTCAGTTATTTCAGTTATTCCTGACAACACACCACTTCAGGAATCTGGAAGGAATAGGACAAAAATGTGTTTTTTCTTTAAACTTTAGAATAAGTTTTGATGAGTTTCATGACAACACTATTTAGGGTTCTTTTTGCAATTTCTATTAATTACATAGAGCTATTCAGGAGTTACTAACATATTTACAAAAATAAGTATATATTTATTTCAATATGCTAATGCAATAAAAGCTTATAGTTTTCTACTTAAACTACTTGAAAATATTTTATTCCATTTAGATCTAGGTATCATTATATTGTATGTGGCTATTTTATTTTATTTATTTTATAAGACAGGGTCTCACTACAGTTGCACAGGCTGGAGTGCAGTGACGTGGTCAGAGCTCACTGCAGCCTCCATTTCCTGAAATCACGTGATTGATTCTCCCACCTCATCCTCCCAAATAGTTGGGACTACAGACATGTGCCACCATGCCCAGCTAATTTTTTGTATTTTTAGTGGAGACAGAGTTCTGCCATGCTGCCTAGGCTAGTCTCCAACTCCTGTACTCAAGCAGTCTGCTTGCCTCAGCCTCCCAAAGTGCTGGGATTAAAGGCAGGAGTCACCTTGCCCAGTCTGGCTATTTTAAAGGTATTTTTTAATCATCAATACATAGAAATGCAACTGACTATAGCATTGGCTTTTACTAACTACTCAGTTTGTTTAGGCTGCTATACAAAAATATCATAAACTGGGTGGCTTATAAACAACAGAAATTTACGTCTTTGAGTTCCAGAGTCTGAGAAATTCAAGGTAAAGAGGTGAGCAGATCTGATCTGGTGGGAGCCATCTTCTCACTGTAACCTCATATGGAGGAGGGCACAGGGCTGCTCTCTGGGTGCTTTTTCACCAGGGCACTAAATGCTATTCATGAGGCCTCCATCCTCATGAACAAATCACCTTCCAGGGGTCTCACCTCCAAATATTCTCACGTTGAGGACTAGGATTCAACATAAGAATTTGGGAGAATGCAGGTAATCTAGACCATTGCACAATCTCTATGCTAAAAATGGAAATTTACATGGTTAGTTGAGGTCTTCTCCCTGAACTCCAGATATGTATATCCAACTCCCTGGAGGTCCTGTTAGGAGTCGTCAGGTGTCCCAAGGTAACCCTTCTAAAGTGAACTATTGGCCCCAGACCAGACCACTTCCCAACATCCCCCTCACTCACAGCTTCTGTGATTCAGCAAATGTCTCAATGCCCACCCCATTGCTCAGGCCAAAATATAGAAGCACCCCTTTCCTGCCCCACAACTTACAACAGTAACACCCTTCAGTGGCACCTCCAAAACCTTCCCCAAGTAGCTCATTTCACCACCTGCACAGCTACCTCCCACCTGGCCCCCACACCTGACATCTTGCTCCCCCTAAATCTTCCAGAAAGACATTTCTTAAGAACTTTCACTGTTTTGTATTAACTTCTTTCTTAGTCCATTTGGACTGCTATAACAAAATATCATAAAATTGGTAGCTTATAATCAACAGAAATTGGTAGCTTATAAACAACAGAAGTTTATATCTGGAGGCTTGGAAGTTCAAGATCAAGGTGCTGGCAGATGCAATGTCTGGTAGGGACCTGCTCTCTTTATAAAGGAATCTCTTCTCACTGCATCCTAACATACAGGAAGGGAAAAAAGTTTCCCTGAGCCTTTTTATAAGGGCACTAATTTTACTTATATCCTAAGCACCTCCCAAAGGCCCTCCTCTTAATAGCACTCTTGGAGATTAGGTTTCAACATATTAATTTAGGGAAGACAAAGGCATTCAGACCATGAAAGTCATATTACTATAATCTGTTGCTAATTCCAATAATTTGTCTGTAGATTCATTTGGTTTTTTATGCAGACTATTGTGTTAGCTGGGAATAATAGTATTTGTGATTCTTCCTTTTCATATTTTGTATGAGTTATTTCTCTTTCGTGTCATAGTTCGCTGGCTGAACATAGAATGGAAAACATGACAGTGAGCAGTCTCCCATTGATCTTTATTCTAGAGAGAATGCTTTTGAACAGTTCCATGTTGTATAGACATCATTCCATTATTTGATCTGAAGATACTCATAAATTACTAGAGAAAGTTTTCTGTTATTCTTATATTACTAAACTTTTTAATATCAAATGATTATTGCAATTTTATCAAACATTCTTTTCTACATCTATTAAAATAAAAAGGTGATTTTTCTTTTCACTTCTGTGAATAGATTACATTAATATGTTTTATCATATTGATGTAAATTTGCATTCCTAGAATAAATTCACCCTCTTTTTGCAAAGACTGTTCCGTTTAGACTGTCATTGTTTTATTTAGAAATGTTTTGCTATGTTTGTAAGTGAGATTTAAACACAATTTTCCTTGACTCTACTAATTTTCCTTGATTGTAGAATCAATTTTATATCAATGCTTTCTTTTTAACTTTTTTGAAATATTGTATACAATATTATAATATCTACTTCTGGAATACTTAACAGTAAAATAATTGGAGGTCTAAAATTTTCTTTATAGAAGGAGATCTAATTATTGATTTAGTTTCTAAAAAAAAATTATTTCTAAAAAAATTATTGATTTAGTTTCTATAAAGTCATTAGGCAAAGCTCCAGAGATGGAAGAGGGACGTTCCAAGATTGAAGCAAATAGAGCCTATTTATAAACTGAAGGAACCAGAAAGAGTGAGAATACAGATAAAGGAGAGGGAGGGAAGAAAGAACAGGGAGGTCCTGAGGAAGGCTTGCCTGCTAGAGAGGAAGATTTGGAAACAGAGATTGAGGAAAATTGAAAACCTGGATTAATGTAGAAGAATAAGTGATCAGGGACAGGCTGATGGCTTGATGTGACAGATACAGGCAGGTCACTGGGCTGTGGCTTAGATTCCAGAGGAAGTACGGCAGGACTAGAGTAGAGAGAGCTCAGTGTATGAATTAGGGTAATTACAGGATGCTGGCTGAAGAGCTGGATTGTGATTGGCTGAAGGAGGATGAGGGAAGTGGGGTCTGGAGTGGTCTGTGATGTTAAAGTAAAAAGAGGTGATGTGGAAGGGAAAGAGGACAACACTAAAATGCCAGAAATTAAATCACTTTTTTAAAAGGCAGCTGCTATGATCAGAAAGAACAGGTCTGAATTTATATGCTCGTCAGGGTGGGGTGCTCTGAGTTTGGGACTGGGTTAAGGTTAGCGTAAATGCCCAGGGACTTCATAAGAGGGGAAATGAAAGGAGACTGTGGAAAGATAGAGTGGAGCCAGGGCTGTATAGAAGCATCTGCAGTGATTGGTTCATTTTGCCCTTATCATCTGCCCCAGAGAGAGTTCAGAAATTTACATCAATATGTAATTTAATCCTCACAACAGGATAATGAGGTAGGTTTTAATATCATCTCTAATCTCCAGATGAAGAGCTGATGTGCAGAAAGTTGGTATGCCAGGTTCAGCTAGGACATTTCTGAAATGGCATTTAATCCCAGGTCTTTCTGATCCCAAAGTTATGACAATTTAACCAGCATTCCACATGTTAGAGAGGTCAGGAAGTTGAGCCAGTCATTCCTCAGACATTAAAATCTCCCAGAGAAACAGCAGGACTTTGGGCAGAGAGCAAGCCCCTGAGCCAGCAAATGCCAGAGCGAGGGCAGGTGAAGCGTGGAGGAGCAGATGCCACAGACTCCAAGAGCCTCTGCTGAAGGCTGGGGACAGGGACCTGGAGCTCCCTGGAGAACTGGAGTATGGGAACAGAAGAGAGTGCTGTATTCACTTGAGGTGGTGGAGAAAAGTAATACCTGAGGCAAAGTCAGGTTTCAGTTAAGGTGAGTACCTTGTCCTGAGGAGCTCATCTCATCACCTAAAACAACAAAAGCTCCTCTACAAATGCTCCTTGCTTGGATTAGCAAGTAGTCATCATGCTACAGAAAATGTGTAATGGCAGCCAAGACAAGCTGGCCTGGGATCCTGGGTTGGGACTCTGCACTGAGAGGTCAACGTCAGATTCCCAGAGCAGGTGACATTTGAACTTGGACTTGAAGCATCAGCATTTACAGGAAGCATAGTGGCACTCCAGAGAGAGGAAACCTAGAGGGGTAGAGCCGTGTGGATCATGCAGAAGCTAAGAACAGTCCACTGTGGCAGGAACACTGGGGACATTTGTGAAGAGGTGGCTTTGCCTGCAAGGCTCCATAGAGAAGGTGACATTTCCACAGAATCCAAAAAGATGCTAGATAAGTGAGTGCCAAGCAGGTAAGAGGAGGTGAGAAAAACATTCCCCGTGAGAGGATGCTAGAGCCCTGAAGTACGGCTGGGAAGGGAACCTTCCAGTTCCCAGGAAGCATCACTGAGAGGTGAAAACACACACCTGGTGGTTAAGGCAGCATCCTCTTTTCTGCCTTAGGTGGGCCCAGCAGCAAGACTATAGATCCTTGTGTGTATTTCTTTCCTAAGTCACCTGCAAAGTAAGCCTGCCCTGCATGACACCACATTGCTTGCACTAAGGTACTAAAGATAGGGCCATTAAATCCTGGTCCTGTGGGTCTAGACCCAGGTCCCCTACACATTTGTATATAAATAATGTGAGAGTCTTCCCTCCTCTACCCTATTTCCTCCCAAGGGAAAGTAAGCTTCCTGTTCTTGATCCTTGATGTCATCTACAATCCATTTATTAGTTCCCAATATTGATGAGAGAACTGAATGACGCATCCCACATTTAGCATTTTTCTTGATTCCCTACCTCCACCCCATGAGTTAGATATTATCATCCTCATTGTATAAGCCACAAAACTTAAGCACAGAGAGATCAAGAGATTTGGCTATGTACAAATATCCTTTGCAATCGTAGACCTTTTTTTAAAGGGAATATTTACTGCATGCTTTTGTATCCAACACCTCTGATTTTGTTACTGTTATCTCCATTGGCAGAGAAGCAGTGCCCCTTGCTTCAAGCCATGTAACCAGTAAATGCTGGACTTTTGGCTTGCTATCCTGTGATATTTTCACAGGGATCACTGTAGTACACTCAGAATCAGAAACAACGGGTAGAGCTTCATGCAGGAACATTGGCTAACCTGGTGAATTTTATCACTTTGGCTCAGGGCTTCCAGAAAATTTGGCCCTCACTGGGGCTCCCTCCCTATGTCCTGGTCCACCTTTATTTCAAGGGGTGGTTGAGGGACCACCAGTGGGTCCTGCAGAAGTCAGGCACAGATCAGAGGAGTGAGTGCCAAGGCCCCGCATCCTAAACACTGCCTCCTCTTTAGGCAGAAGGCAAAATTATCCAGCGACTGGTGAAGCCATAGTCGCTATGACCTTAGTCTAGTGGACTCCATTCAAAGGCACCGAGAAACTGATGTCTTCAGCACAGAAATGTTCACCTCAGGCCTGGGTCTGTGATGCATGCAAAGAAGGAAGACCAGGCATCTACCGAGCTCTTTTAGAGTGCTTTGTTTTTTCATTTCCTTCTCTGGCTAAACTTGCATAAGGATTATCAACCTTTTAGGACTAGAACACAGTGAAGAGAACAGATTTGGAGTCTGAGTACCTAGAGGTAATTTCTGAACCTGCTACTTCCTAGCTGGTCAACTGGGACTAAAAGGTGCATGTCAGAGGGGTTAGGGAGAATGTGTTAGAGCACAGAGGATTTTTAAGACAGTGAAAGTACTCTGTAGGATACTATAATGGTGTTAAATCATCATCCATTTGTCCAAACTTCTGGAATGCCCAACACCAAGAGTGAACAGTAATGTATGCTATGATAACAATGTGTCAATTTAGGCTCATTGTATTAGCCCATTCCCACACTGCTATAAAGATACCACCCAAGACTGGGTACTTTATAAAGAAAGGAGGTTTAATTGACTCACAGTTCCATATGGCTGGAAAGGTCTCAGGAAACTTACCATCATGGTGGAAGGCAAAGCAGGCACATCTTGCATGGTGGCAGGAGAGAGAAGCAAGTGAAAAAGGCACTTGCCAAACACTCATAAGATCATCAGCTCTCTTGAGAATGCACTCACTATCACAAGACAGCTTCCCCCATACTATGCAGGAAACTGCCCCCATGATCCAATCACTTCCCACAGGTTCCTCCCTCAACACCTGGGGATACAATTCAAGATGAGATTTGGGTGGGGACACAAAGCCAAACCATGTCGCTAATCTACTGTAACAATGACACTCTGGTGCAGGACATTGATAATAGGGGAGGCTATGCAAGAGGGAGTGGTGGGGGAATATATATCTCTGTATCCTCTGCTCAACTTTACCTTAAACTTAAAACTACTCTTAAAAACGTTAAGTATTTGTAAAAGGTATTCTGAACTTGTATTCTATAAAATAATTTATAAAACACATTTATAAACTAGAAAGAGTAATAATAACAAGGCTACAGTGAGTATTATATAAATTGGTACACATACAGTATTGAGAAGAATAACTGACCCACAGTTGCACTCAGTATGTGTTTGCTATTGTTATTATCAACAATATGAATATTGAGAGAGAAGCTAAGAGGGGAAATAATTTGGTCAAGAAAATGCAGCTTGAATGCCAACCTGGGCCTTCCAGGTTCTAGAATTCATGTTCATTCTGCTACAGAGGAAGAAACTTCAAGAGTTCCATAGCTGAGCTAATCCTTGTCAAAAGAGCATCCTTCCATTTACATTCTCCTTTATCCAACAAATTATTTTCTGAGAACTTCCTATGAATGTGACTCTGTACACATGCCTTGGTTCTGGTCTCTGTCTCTGAGGGGTCCTTAGTAGGGGGACATCAGACACACAGAGAAATAAACAGGGAGCAGATAAGAATCGAACTCTCAGTATGGCTTTAAGGGAAGACCTGAGAAGGGCTCTCAGAATCCAGCTAAGTCTGCAGGCATTGGCATCCATAAACCATGGAAGCCTTTGTGCATAAATCCTGAAAGATCTCTAAGACAAAAACAGTGACATGAGACTGGGAGAAATGGAAAAAAAAAATAGTGTGAGCAGAGGCAGAGTTGGGTACCCAACAGCTTTGGAACTCAGAAACTTGACCGCAGGAGGGCATCTGGCTGAGCAGCTAGTCCAGCCCCTTGCTGTAAAAAATTAGTAGGGCATGGTGACACACATCCGTAACCCCAGTTACTCGGGAGGCCGAGGCAGGAGAATTGCTTGAACCTGGGAGGCAGAGGTTGGAGTGAGGCGAAATCGCATCACTGCACTCCAGCCTGGGCTACAGACTGAGAATCTGTCTAAAAAAAGGATTTTAATCTCCAAATACAGCCACATTCTGAAGTTATAACCTCTACATATGAATTTTGGGGGTTCATAATTAAGCCCATAAGAAGCACTTGTCACTGATTCTGGCAGAGAAAAGATGCTAAAAAAATCATCTACTACTGACACAGCATGGTGACTACTGTGCCTTATCTCTAGAGTTTGATGAAATCCCCCGTGTCAGTCAATGTGCATCGTTTCTATAACATCCATAGCAAAAGTCCCTTAAACCTTTTGCACATATTCTGGAGGAAACATCATACAGTTTCAGCAGGCTGCTGTACCCTCAGGCTCCTTCTGCAAAATGACAACCCCTGTAACTTATTTTGCATAGAGCTGCTCTTTTAAAAAGGTGTATTAAGATGTATTAGTATTCTCCAGAAAAACAGAAACAACAGGAGATGATAGATAGATAGATGATAGATAGATAGATAGATAGATAGATAGATAGATAGATAGATAGATGATAGACAGATGATAGATGAAAATTTATTATAGAGGCTGAGAAATTCCATGAAATGCCATCTGCAACCTGGAAAGCCAGAGGAGCTGGTAGTGTGGCTTAGTTCAAGTTCAA
This sequence comes from Plecturocebus donacophilus, assembly GCA_004027715.1. Classification (NCBI taxonomy): domain Eukaryota; kingdom Metazoa; phylum Chordata; class Mammalia; order Primates; family Pitheciidae; genus Plecturocebus; species Plecturocebus donacophilus. The sequence goes on along the minus strand of PVKP010003381.1, from coordinate 37,830 downwards.
AGGCCTAAAACCGTGGTGTTCAGAAGGCCAAAGGCAGGAGAAGATGGGTGCTCCAGCTCTAGAGAGGGAGTGAGAACAAATTTGCCTTTCCTCTGCCTTTTTGTTCTATCCAGGCCCTCAGCCAACAGGATGGTGCCTTTCCATATTGATCAGGATGGATCTTCCTTACTCACAACCACTAATTCAAATACCAATCTCTTCCAGAAACACCCATACAGATACAATAAGAAATAATACTTTACCAGTCATTTAGGTATTCCTTAATCTAGTCGTTACACTTAAAATGAACCATCATACAAGGTCTAATTGAGACACAAAAAATTGCACACTTGTAACATATGCATCTTGATGAGGTTAAACATATGCATACATCCATGATACCATCATCACAACCAGAATACTAAACATATCCATCCCCTCCAAAGGCTTTCTTGTATTCTTCTGTACTCTATGTTTTATTTTTATTGGGGGGGGTGGTAGGAACACTTAACATGATGTCCATCTTTTAACATATTCTAAAAGGCACAATGCCACGTTGTTAACTAACAGGCACCATGTGCTCCTGAAAGTCTCTCGAACTTGCTTGTCTCGTGTAACAGAAACTCTACACCCATTGAAAAACAGATCCCCATTGCCCCTTCCTCTAGTCTCTGGGAAATACAGCTCTACTCTCTGCTTCCATGAGTTTGACTATTTTAAACACCTCCTTTAAGTAGCAGCATGTAGTATTTGTCTTTCTGTGACTGGCTTATTTCACTAAGCATAATGTCTTTAGGTTCATTCATGACGTTACAAAGTGGTCAGAGCCATGAGCATTGAGTGAAAGAAGCCTATTATACTACCCCAGCACATGATTTTGGTCAGACATTAATGTAGGGTCAAATGTAGCCAGGGATGGTAATGTAGGCATCAACCCTGTCCGTCTGTGGTATGGAGCAGTGCTCAGTGGAAAGCATCATGATTTGGTGGTTACAGGCACTCTCCTTAAGGATGAAAAGATCAGACTTGAGTTTGACCCAATCTATGCCCCACCTCCATGTACAAAAAACACCCCCAAAGACTCTAAAACACTTTTGTTACTGTATATCTATAATGTACAACCCTGGGATGCGTTTGATCTCCTCTGCTGTTCTTCAGGGCCTTTTCCCACGCCCTTTATCCTAAGGCCAATCATACTTCCTTTCCATGGAGTGCCTGCCCTTCTTATCTATAGGTAAATGGCCAGGACAGAGAACATGCCTCCCTTTCAATTCTGAGAGAATGGGATCAGCATGAGGAGGTGGAGTTCCTGTCCATTATTGTGGTTGTCTTTTAGGACCAGGGACTTTGTAACACTTGGCATGCCAGCAAACGAGGGGATGGCAAAAAACATGTGAAGGTGTGTCTCAGTTCTGACCATCTGTGATGCAATGTATGGCCCCTATAGCAGCGCACACGCACCCCCTGCCAGTCCCTTCTGCCCTCACACTACAGCAGAGCCTGGACCTAAGAAGGCAACTCACATCTCTGCTGCTGCAGGGAGGCAGGCTGGGAAGGATGGATGGAGAGCTATTTGACAGGCTGATTTCAGTGAATGTGTGTGGGTGGATGTGTTTCAACTTGAAGAAGGCAGGAGGAAATGCCACGTCCATGCACTTGTTTATTCCTGTGTTAAACAGAGGGTGTCTGTTTAACATGTCCCCTACATGTCCCCTGCATGGTGGGAGGCTCTGAGAACACAGAAGAGCCCATTGTCTGGGTGGGGGCACTGACCATGAACCCACAGGATCATCACAGCCAACAGGAATGGTACCAGGACACAGACACACATGCTGCAGGGATGCTCACCAGAGGGCATCTCACTCAGCCCTGGCCCACCAAAGAAATTTCAGAAGAGGGGATTTGGGTCATTTATTGGTTGTGTAACTCTTGACAAGTCCTTCCACACAGCACGGCTGGGAGAATCCTGAAAGTGACAGAAGCACTCTGTATGCTACTATTGTATTATAAGTACTAATTATTATGAAGAAGGTGATTGCACTGGGGCACGATGCAGTCCACACTCCTCAGCATGACACAAAGGCAGCTCAACATCTGACTCGGTTACATCACTGTGCCATGCAGTCTGTTCTCCGCATACAGAGGACAAGCACCATTTCTCAAGCCATCCATACCTGGCCACACTCCACGCCTTAGCCTGCTCCCTGCACCCAGGATGCCTTCCCCCTTGCTGTTTGAGAGATACATGCTTACTTGTCAGAGCTGACATCTCCTATCATCCCACACGTATATGCATGCACACAGACACAAATGAGGCACCATTAGCTGTGTCTCCTAGACAAATTGTCTGACCTCAAGGTAAGTCAGGAAAGACTAAATTCACTAAACAACCTTTAAGTCACTTTTTCAAGAAGCCGCTTGGTTCTGATTACCCAGAGGCTCTGAAAGAGCCTTGGGTTAGGTCTCACGTTCCTGATTCTACCAGCAAATTCTCCATCAGAGTGAAGCACAGGGCAGTGAACTCATGGATAACCCTTTTGTGCAGTACAAGGATGCCCATTTCTATGTTCTTTGCAGTAACACACACAGGGGAAGGACATTTTAATGTACAATATTAGAGGAGACTGTTTGAATAAAAGATAATATGCTATGAGTCAACAATTAAAGTGATGCTTTAAATGTACTTAAGAATGAAGGAAAATGTTCTATTAAGTAGAAAAAATAGAGTTATGAAATACTTTATGGTGGGATCTCATTTTTACACAAACCTAATGAAAAAATAACACTCTGGAAGTATACAAAGCCAAGATAAGCTCTGGCCGCAGGGAGTATAGGTGGTTTTAATTCTCTCCATTGTGTTTTTTCTACAGTTTTTAAATATCCTATAAGAAATCATTCCTTATGTTACCAGAAAAAAAATAAATGTGTTTTTATAAATCACCTTGATTCAAATGACTCAAATTTTTGTATTCTAGACTTTCATGTATTTTAATAAGCATCCATCCATCCATCCATCCATCCATCTAACTGATGTATCTCATGATCGTGGCCCTGTCCCTTGCAGCCTTTGGAATATCACTGAAGCAGAGACCTGATTAGAGATCTGCAGATGTTCTGGGCCTGTGGAGGGACCCTTCCTCTCTCGCTGGCTCTCCTTTGCATTGAGACCTGAGGGCCCTACACAAAATAAACAGGGGCCTTCTCCTCTATCTACACAGGTTGAACAGCAGCCACCAAGAGCAGACCAGGAGCAGCAGGATGTGGGGGCTGTGGCACAGGCATGCCAGGAAAGTCCTAAACAATTTCTGAGGCAGACCCTGGGCTGACTTTTATGAAACTATGAATGCCAATGGAAAGATGGCTACATGAGCGTGTCAGAAGTAGGAGCTGGCTGTGCCAACGATAATTGACAGTACTACATCCTTGACAATGTTCACGATCCTGAGCTTCGCTAGCCATGGGCAACCTTCTCATTTATACCAGGAGGGAAATGAAGCTCAGCAAGACCATGCACCCCAAGGCCTAGGAGGACAAGTCCTGATGAGAAGCCCCATCCCCACCTCTCTCCCCAGGACCCCACTGACACTGAATGTACTACTCACTGGCATCCTGACTGCCAAAGAATAGCTCAACCTCTGTCGTCAGTTAAAATATCTGTGAATAGGTACAATGGCCACAGTTTTGCCTTTCTTTAAGGGTTCTTTTACAGAACAAAAAAACTTACAGACGGGAAAGCCATTCAGATCCTCCACTCTCCAATTGTGTGACCTGCACTTTTCATTCTCCAAGAGGCATGCTCACCCACTTCATTTTGCAGAAGCCCAAACCATCCCACAAACAATAGCTTTTATATAAATGCATTTGTGGAAGCAGTGAAGGCTCCAATTCGGATTTTGATGTCTAAAACAAAATACATACTATCTCTTCTAATGTAAAAGCAATTTACTAACTTCTTACATAAAGGATTCTTTTCATTTAAATAGAGAAGAAATCTTAATAATAGATGATTGCTTTATGAATATGAAAATTATATATTCACTGCATAATCAAGCATTTAATTGACACATCATTGCATCTTCCATGGAGTGTGAGGAACAGATTTGAAACCATGTGACTGATTGTTCTCATGCTTCCTTTGAAAAAAAAAAAAGATCTGCTATTCAACTAAAAGTATAAGAAAATATCCCATCCAAGGCCATTTTTATTTATTAAGCATCTGTTGTGTGCAAGGAGAGATGATTACAGAGTTTACAATCTCCACCACTACAAAGCAGAAAATTCATGAGACCAGTGCACAGATTGTCCTATTACAGTCTAGCTTTAACTCCTTTGGGGAAAAGACAGAAATGAGAAAAGAAAGAGTTTTAAGGATCAACTCTGAACAAGCACTTCAAACATATATTTTCACTTAATTTTCAGCACAATAGTATGTAATAAGTATCATTAGCAAGCAGGTTCCAGATGGCCTAGAATAACCTGCACCTCTATTGGTAGAGAACCTTGAGTCCTTCAGGATGTCTCAGCAGAAATGAGTGCAAGGCACTCTGAGATTTATGCGAGCTCTGTTCTTGCAGGAGAAGGACTGCAGGAGAGACACTGGAGGCAGGAGGCCTTACCCAGGGCTTTCGCTTTGTGACATAAGAGTTGGAGCCTGACCTAGGGCTCAGGGAAAAGCCTCAGCTATCTCAGGTGTAATTCCTACAGGGCTCTGAAATTGGCTCCCTGTAGGGGATGACAGTTAAAGGAATGGAAGGAGCCAAAGGATCTGGGGATAGGACTCTGAGAGACCTCAAAGAAGCCCAGCATCCATCCTTCTCAGCAGAACAAGATTCCTAATTATAGAAAATTGAAGATGCCCAATCACATTTGAATTTCAGGTAAAGGATAATTTTTAATAGAAATACGCTCGAAATCATGCATGAAAAATATACTGAAAAGTTACATGAAATTCAAATTTAACTGGGCGTTCTCTATTTTATCTGGTAATCTACACCAGACGGACACAAAACTCTATCTCCCTACAGAATAGGCCCCCAAGCACAGCATCATGTTGACCCCCATACCACCTGCAGCTGGCTCTGTCCCTGAGGATATGGGTGCACTGCACAGATCCAAAAGCAGAACACATCACAGCTAGTTTGCACCATCGATATGGGGTTGCCTCAGAATCTGGGTGTCTGCTACAGGGCCATGAGGAGTACCCACCCATGAGAGGGCACCTGGGAAGAACAGCAGGACCCAATAAATGGACACAAGCATCCTGCAATCATTTGACTTCAATATACAGAAGGAAACAAGCACAAAGACTCTGGAAAGGTAAAATTAACTTTATCCCAAGTCATTGTCCTCCCTTCCTCCCATTCATTCAATATTTGTTGATTTACTGGGATGTGCCAGGCACTATGTCCTGCAGTTATGAAAATGAGTGGGACCCCAAAAGGCAGCCTTGTGTATCAGGTTTCACACGCTGTCTTTGCCATCTATGAGCTGTCTGATCTTTCACTGACCCTGTTTCATCGTCTGGAAAATGGGCATAAGAGTGCATTCACACCAGGTTGTTTTAGGATTAATTTAAATGAAGTAAGCATTTAAGCAAAAATAATACTCACTAAAATCTGGCTGTTCAATTCTGACCCTATTCTCATTTTCTATTCATGGAGAAAGACAGATGATCTCATAATCCCCAAGCAGCAAGAAAAGGATACAATTTTATAGGACGCCAGAGGAAGGAGCAAGTTCTTAACAGAAGAAAGGCATTTGACTATAATTTGAAGAACAAAAATAAGGTGTGCTCCATACAGGCTTTTAATTAAACCTACTCAGGGTTCCTTGCTATGGAAAGCCACCCCTCCCCCATCCTTTATAATTCAGTCCCTGAGGTTTGCTTGGGACTTGTCTTGTTCTCAGGGCTGGGGGGCATTGTGCAGCCACACAGAGAAGTTATACCTGAGAATGAAGAGAGAGACCCAGTGACATAACTGAGACCCTGAACAGGACTGTCTGAAGTCAGATCTGTCTGCTGGACTTATCCATTACAGGACCCAATAAAGGTTCCTTTTCACTTAAACCAGTTTGGTTCAGAGCTTTGTTACTACCAATTAAATAGCTTCCATACTAGGCGACATCTATTAATTTTGCAAATACCCAATGTTTCCTATACTGCCTGATGAAAGAAAAGATACAATTTAGAAGAAAGTAGTCCCAGCTACTCAGGAGGCTGAGGCAGGAGAATCCTTTGAACCCGGGAAGTGGAGGTTGGCATGAGCCAAGATCGTGTCATTGTACTCCAGCCTGGGCAACAGGGGAGACTCCGTCTCAAAAAAAAAAAAAAGCAATTTTTACATTAAGGAAGACTACTGGGGTCTTCATCTCATATGTATATATGGTAAAATATTTCTATTTGAGTTAGATTTTGAAGGTGGCACCTTATTCAGATAATAATAAAACAGTCAATACTACTGTTACTTAAAATACAAATAAAATTCCCTTAATGTACTTTAAGGAATTGTTGGTATTCCTGGAGATAACTGATGGGTTCTAGACTATGGCAAAATAAGGAAATACCCTTGCCTGGACAAATATTTGAGATTCAAACTGAGCTCATAATGTCAATAGCAATTCATGGTGAATTGTATTGTTTCCTTGTATTTCGAAACATTTCAATTAGCTGGAGTTAACTCCAGGAAGATTTTTTTTAAAAAAATTCTTGCACATTTAAAGTTTTTGAAGTTCAATTATCATGCTTTCCAGAAAATTTAAGAATATTCTATTTACATGAGCAAATTTTCATCTCTATAAACCAATCAGAACAGAGTACTTTTAATTTAATAGAATTCATAATCTGATTGATTAGTACTAGGAAAGTATCACCCAGGCACATAATGAGAAGTAAAGGCCTTTTTGAATTATGGATATATAAAGAGAGCTGGGTTTTCAACTTCCATTTTAACCACAGATGAAGAGACAGGAGGGACATTGAAACACAGATCCAGACACTAAATAGCAGTTCTTCCCAATGCGCACAAAATTCTTAATTAAATGTAAGCCTAAATAGATAAACAGACACACAAACAAACAGACTAAAATCTGTAACCTCTGTCATTTCCCACCCAACAGAGAATAGATCGCTATACTTCACCAACCTATTTACAGAAACCACCAAACGTCAGATTATAATACCAAATTCCAAATCACTGCTGCCACCAATAGGAAGCAAATTTATCAGCTGTCAATGAACCAAACACAAAATTAGTAGAATATAATAACACAAAACAAAGGATCAGCAAATTTTCACTGTTCTTGGAATTCACCTCTGTAAACGAAGAAAAGATGCACGTGGGCTTAAGGTGTCTGCCACTGGTAACACGCTTTATCTGGCTCTGCAGGTGAATCCAGGGGCATCTCAATGGATGACTTCCGAAACTATAAAATGATATTATTTTTAGAAAGATAAAATCTGCTGTTGTGAACTGTACCACAATAAACATACATGTGCATGTGTTTTTATAATGGAATGTTTTATACTTCTTTGGGTATATACCCAGTAATGGGATTGCTGGGTCAAATGGAATTTCTATTTCTAGATCCTTGAGGAATCACCACACTGTCTTCCACAATGGTTGAACTAATTTACACTCCCAACAGTGTAAAAGTGTTCCTATTTCTCCACATCCTCTCTAGCATCTGTTGTCTCCTGACTTTTTAATGATCACCATTCTAACTGGCATGAGATGGTATCTCAATGTGGTTGTGATTTGCATTTCTCTAATTTCCAGTGAGGATTAGCTTTTTTCATATGTTTGTTGCCTGCATAAATGTCTTCTTTTGAAAAGTGTCTGTTCATATCCTTCACCCACTTTTTGATGGGGTTGTTTTTTTCTTGTAAATTTTTTAAAAAGATAAAATTATGGCTCTTATAGGTTAAAGATTTTATTTAATTTATAAATAATGACACAACCAGCGACAGACTATTCTAGGTTCGACTTAACTGCTTTAACTTTAAGATATACTCAGAAAGTTAATTGAAAAATAGAAACTTATTAGTGATGTCTGTCCTCAGTGTGGAATGTGAGAGTGTGTTTTTGCATTCCATGTGTAGGACGTAATTTTACCACACACTAATTTTACAGTGCCAGTGATTCAGAAGGTAAAGCTGAATTGTGTGTTGGTGTCTATGAGAACATGGGAGGTGTGGCTGTGGATATGTGGTGGAAACGAGGGGCAGGTAGCACCTGTCTCAAAGCAACAGACTCTAGAAGGCACCTCATCCTTATAGTTTAACAGTTTCACACAAGGACTTAATAAACAATTTCATGAGAGTCTGACATTAAAGTGTTAAATTCCTTGAGATCATGTGAAGTATTGGAAAACCAAAAACACTTTATTTGTAAGAGAAAAGCATTTACTGTTGGTTGTCTCCTCAACAGAATGCTACACTTTTTTCCTTAAACAAGATTTGAAACCCACAAGGGTGAAGCTCTTCCTACAAAGAATTATACCTAAAACTGATTTTAAAACATGCTCATAAAAGATGCCTATGTATGTAAATAGATATATATACATATGTATAAACGTAAATATGTGTGTATATATACTGAAAGATACACAAAACAGAAAATTATGTGTCATGCCAACATATAGGCATGACATACTCATAGTATTTGTTGAACATTTCCTGTGAGCCAGTTCTTCAGTAGACAGCCTTTGAAAGTTAGAAAAGTGACCATTGACTAAGTTTGGGTTTCCCATTAGGCACTTGCAGATGTGAAATCTATGGGTAACATTTACATGCATCGCCTTTGTGATTTGGGGCAAGTTTTGCCTCTGACTCTCAGTTTGCTCTGTTGTACACTGTGAGTGTGGTACTTGGAAGCTTATGTGCTTTCACATGTGTTTGTGCTTTATTTTCCACAGAAACCTGAAGATTGGATAAATGGCAGGAAGGAAAGGAGGGTGGGTTCTGAGGAAAGGGGGACTCAGAAAATGAAGGAAAAAAGACAGTCTTGGAGTTTTTATCTCTCTGGGGAATTCGTCAACACATACTATCAAGCGACAATAGCTTGTGAAATTAAAGCTCCTTGGGGACATGTTTAGACACCTACAAGTAGACTCCAGGTTGTTTAGAACTGTGTGACTTCACTTCACGAGTATTGACAAAGGGTGTCCACTACAGCTGTGCTTTCCAACACTCCTATCAGCCTTGCAAAAGAGCACAAAGGAATTGATTTGAACAATGTTAGTGTGGGGGAAAAAATCAAGGAATGAAGAAATAAACTTTTTATATATAAATTATTTTTAAAATAGCTAAAATAACTGGACTACATTATCTGCTATTGGTTGCAAAAGAAGAAATTATAAGAGATTTATAAAATATGCTACTTATGTAAAACTTTAAAACTCACCAACTAATATAAGATATGGCTTATAGCTAAATATATATGTAGCAAAAGTCCAAAACTATACATAGGAATGCTACACAACAATTTTAGAATAGTGGTTGCATTTAGGGAAGTGGATGAAGTGAAGTTATGAGAGCTGAGGCTTTTGCTAATTTAGCTGTAATGACTATTTCTTTAAAAAAAAATAACTGAAGCAAATACAGTAAAATATTCACCTTTGTTAGACTTGAGTAGTGAGTGCCTCGGTGTCTGTTATATTTATGTACATTTCTATTTTTTCATTTTAAAATTATAATGAAACCTATGTACCTGCATTTCAGTGAGAAGAATTGGTCTTTCAAAAATGCAAGTGTTATGCTCACTATCTGGGTGATGGGATCACGTATACTCAAACTCGGCATCATTCAATATACCTATGTAACAAAACTGCCTATGTACCCTCTGAATCCAAAATGCAAGTTAAACTTATGAAAAGATATGCAAGTGTTAAATCAGGCATGGTGATTGTCACAGTCTAGAGGAAAGGCCACAACCTGTGCACCCTGATTCCTTTCCTGGCAAGGTGCTTCTGAACTACATTTTATTTGTGATTAAAAATAGGTTGTTCATGGCTTTCTATATCATGATCTGCAAAATTCTTCCACCTTCCACTCACTACCTGATTTTAATGATACTCTCACTTTTAGGCATTTGTTGTGGTAGGACTCCACTTTATATTATAATAAAAATAAATATTTTAATAAATATTATTTTAACCTATTGTTGCATAATAATATTATCAAAAATTTAAAGGATTAAAACAAGCTGCCACAAGCAGCTCTTGTATTTGTCAGCTTGTGCTGCATAACAAAACATCCTCAAACTCAGGGCTTTAAAGCCACTATAAGTCTGTGCATTGGAAAGTTAGATTCAACAGAGTGGTTCTTTTGCTTGTCTCAGCTGGGTTCACTTACGCATCTGTGATCAGCTGCAGATCAGCTACAAAGCTCTGTTTCTGGGGGCTCTGATATTAATTTTAACTATGATTATCGGGGTATGGGGGTAAGGGGAGCAACAGGGCCTCTGTCCTGTGTCTTGTAGCAAGTTACCCTGAGCTTGTTTACATGACAGTAGAATTCCAGGAACATAAGAAGCAAGTCCCAACATGCAGGGGCTTTTCAATCTCCACTAATGTCACATTTGCTACTGTTCTTTTGGCCAAAGCAAGAACGTGGCCCCAAGTTCAGATTCCATGTAGAAGGGCACTATGAAGGGAAGGGTAACAGGGAGGTATGCACAAATCAGGGCCAAGATAGAAACAATCCATCACAGCCATCCTTACTGAGCCCTTAACTTAAGACAAAGGAGCAAGACTGGTTTATTCATTTATTCGAGATTCACTTTACTTCAGAAGTCTCGTGGCCCTTCCCTGCATTTCTACTGATTGCCCCCAGTTTACGTGGACTGCTTCCACAAATCATTACTCCCCTCCTCTAGTGGTCAGCTTTGCATATTATTTCTCCTGCAACAAAAGACACTTACTCCACTTGTATGAAAGAGAGTAATTGAAAGAGACCTATTTGCTCCCCTCCCCTCCCCTCTCCTCCCCTCTCCCCCACCTCCCCTATACTTTCCTTCCCAATGCATCTTTGTAAAACGATAAAGATGTGATTCAAAGTTACTTTTCTCGTGATTGCCGAGAAGTAGCTGATGACTTCTCTTGCTTAAAATGCCAAACAATAAGATTTCTTGACATATTTGCTATCCACTGTGAAAGTCAAATGTCATCATTGCATGTTCCCAACTTAAAATACCTAAAACAATATTTTTCAAAGTAACAACACAAATCAAAAGAAATGTGTTGGCTCGTGTAACCAGGAAGTCCCATGGTGAAGCCTGGAGAGGACTTAATCCTGATTCGGTTCTGTTTGTCTCTATCTGGCCACGTTAATCACAGAGTCTTTTTCTCATGTAGTAGACAAAATGGCCCTCAGGAAGTTCTGCTGAAAATAAACTGTCTGAATTAGCAAAAAAAAAATTGGTTAGTGTTCTACAGTGTAATAAAATCATAACCTTTGGAGTCATCTTTTCTGCAGGACAGATGTCATTTGCATCATTACTAGAAAAGTTTGACAAGTTGACAGGAAATGCCACACAGAATTTAATACCTTAAATACCAAATTTCAAAATGAAGCAGAGGTAAATTCCCCCAGATAATTAAATAATGACCAAGTGGACTCGATAAACAGTGACACTGTAAGGATTTGCTGCTTCTTTCTGAGTTTTGGATAAGTTTCTCCTGTTGGTTGCAATGTTACTGCAGGGAAGTCTAAGTACAATGAAAGGTTATGACATGGATAATCATTCAATGTACAATAATAAGATTTTGTTACTAATCTGTTAGTGACCTTTCTTTACTTTTTACTAGCAAGTACTTATGCTAGAAAGCAAGCTTCCAAAGAATGTTCAGATGTTAATTTAAAGTTAGCAATTCAAGGCCCGCCGTGGTGGCTTACGCCTACAATCCCAGCACTTTGGGAGGCCAAGGCTGGTGGATAGCGAGGTTGGGAGTTTGAGACCAGCCTGGCCAACACAGTGAAACCCCATCTCTACTAAATATACAAAAATTAGCTAAGCATGGTGGCACATGCCTTCGTTCCAACTATTTGGGAGGCTAAGGCAGGAGAATTGCTTGAACCTGAGAGGCTGAGGTTGCAGTGAGCCAAGATTGTGCCATCACATGGCAGTGTGGGCAACAAAGTGAGACTCCATCTCAAAAAGTAAAATAAAATAGACTTAGCAATTTATATATGTTTAGTAATTTCTGATAAGTTCAGTGGGTTCAGGGTAAGCAGGTTAATTACTGCAAGGACGGATAACAAATTTAACCTCTTTTGACAAATAGAGCTACATTAAATAAACAAGAATAATTCACTACAGCAAATAAATTTGTATAATCTAAAAGTTACAAGAAAATAGGTCTGAAGATATTTTTAAAAATAAATCTTTGAATCTAACAGAAAGTCCTTTGTCCTATTAGAAAATAGAAATTGAATTTTAATATGACAAGATACAGACTAAAATTCTATGACTATCTCTTATCTTCCTAAACAAAGAATAATGGCCAAGTGCTTTGCATTTTCACCTTTTTAAATTTTCTCATGCACTTCCAATGAAAACTGGTTTCTGATTTTAAATAAAATGTTAATCAAGGCTAAATCAAAAGCATGGGAGTCTTGTATATTTATAGCCACATTTAGCAAGTAAAATAGATGTAGTAAAGGAAGTGATTACTAAATTTCTGTTAAAAAAAATGAGCAGGAGCTAAGTTAGCAAGGGCTGGCAGGTAGGATAGGGAATTCCAGACAATGGGAGGAATAAGAGCCAATGGCTCCTGGTAGGTTGGATCTTGCCAAGCTTGAAGAACACGGTGAAGGTGAGTCCATCTCTAGAGCACAGCCATCCAGGGGCTTGGCCAGAAATAATACTGGAGACAGCCTTGCCCTTCCAGGTCAAGGGCTTTGTACATTATCCTAAAAGCAAGAGAATGGCATCATGGGTTTTAATACTGAGCTCAGAAGAACAAGATTAGATCTGTTTTTTGAAGACAGCAGTTTGGCTATTATGTTCAAGGCCAAGACTGGCCCTGGATATACCCATTAGGAAGCAAATGAAGTCACTGTGGACAGTGGGGCAAATGAATTCAGTGGTGGTGGACATGGAAATAAATGGGCCGACTTATGAAACTCTGAGAATAAACATGGAGAAGAGGCAAGGAAAAGCATTTAGCTGACAGCAGAACTAGATGACGGGTTACAAATACATGAATTACAGGAAGAATTCTTTCAACTGACAGGTTGTATGGTACTGCAAAAGAAATTTTATGTAAAACATTTAGATTTTTGTATTATCTGGAAGAAATCACATTTGTTAATATTTGAATGACAATTCTCTTTGGCAACTATTTGCTGGAGTTGATAACTGGCTGACTTTTAGACTAGAAATACACTCCGCATCATCATTTTCCAAATGCCAACCCACCCTTTATTATATTACCCTACTTCCTGTATGCATTCACCTACCAAGCCCTATAAATTTACAGGTTTCCCATCAGTCAAAATATTATTTTCAAAAATATGAAACATGAATCTCATACACATATAAAAACAAACATGTCAAATATGAATTTAGCTCATTCATGTGGAAACTGGCAAGGTAGTAAAGCTGGTTTAAATGTGAAATTAATAAACAGAAAAAAAGTATATATATATATATCACAGAGGAAGTAATACCATCTAACAACATTAATTCCTGTCTCTGTGTGTGTATGTGTAGGAACAAACTTATTTTATATAAGCAAGTTTCTTAAAGACAAAACTAGTTAATGTGCTATAGGTCAATAAAGTTTTAAGCTTTGTGATTATCTTCCTTACCAGAAATAAATCACTTACATTACTGGGCAAAAACCTACAACTTAACATGCATCTTCAGAGTCTGGGCTCTAATCAATAGTGAATAGTAAGCCAGAGAAAACATCCTCTAGAGCATTAAATATTCTTTGGGCATGCCTGTTAGGCAATGTTCCAGTATAGCATGTCAAAGACATGCAGTCATTCTTTGCTTATGTATGAATATTGAAAAATTGTTTGCTATATGCTCTGCTAGTTAGGATAGAGCTTGAACTGATATTTACTATGCCAGTGCTCCTTTTGCAATCCATACAGATAGTTTTAACCATTAAGTTTAAAGGTACATTATTCTGCCATTTGTTCCCTTAATTTTTAAAGAAATTACAAATAAATTTAAAGTACCTGCTTAAGAAACTCAGCTCCCTGCCATTATTTCCAACCAAGCTCCTACCTATTACTCCCTCTTTGTCCATTTGCAAATAGTGCTTTTCAATTAAGCTGCTTCACTCTCTGAATGAAACCAAGGTCCCAGGTTTAGCTGAAATTACATCACTTAACAGCTCGTCCATTTCTCTGGATAATGACGGGTCCAATCTCTGCTTGGTTGTTTGTTGTCCAATTTTCTTTTGAGAGCAACAGCAAGCCATGCTACGTTTAAACGCAATGAATAAGTGGAAAATTGATACAATTATTCAGAAAATTTTGGCTAAAAAAACAATAATCGAGTGGAAAATAACACGTTTCAGCAGGCATTATACAGATGGGCTGTCTGTAGCAGTCAAATTCATTTTCCCAATGATTTATTTCATAGATTTTCTCCAGTGGGTTTTCTGATCACAGACTTTATTGTACATGACATATGAATTTCAGTTTAATGTCTGTTTTCCCAGGAATAGATTCCCTTGAAATTTTTGCTGTTTTCCGTGGAATGAAAGAGAGTGTGATTTAAGTTGCACAGATACAGGTCAGTTGCAGCATAAGGGCAGATCCACATACCTCCTATCCCTTTTCTTTCAAATGGAGGTGACAATGCTAACACTTGAGATTATTGTAAGAAGGGGATGAAATTGTTTATGTATGCATGACAAGATGCTCCGCCTCCAGTGGATTTGTACTAAATGCATCCCCATTCCCCTGCCCCTTCCTCTTCCTCTCCAGGAGGTGGTATGCAAGAGGTTGGGTTTCAGAGAGGAACCATATGGACGCTCAGTATAAGGGGAGTTGTCTTCTAAACTCCTTTTGTGCTAAGATCTGCTTTAGGGTTCTCACAAATGCAATGAGCATGCTCTGTGCCCCATGCTCCATGCCCCATCCCAGACACACTGAACTACATTCTTATTTTCTGGAGGAGAGGACTGGCAAAGACAGTATGCTCAGTATGCTGGAGACTTCATGGAAGAGACAATGGTGAGTTTCTGAATCAAAGAGATTTGTAACCTCAGAGCTGTGGGTCACCCGGACACCTGACATTTCAAACGAGCTTGCTTTTCCTGTTGCATAACTGCTTATTTGAACAAAATCTAAATTGAAAATTGGATATGGGAAACAGACAAAGTGGAGCCCTCTGATTTGAGTTAGAGGGTGAGGGGCAGTTCGGCTATGTACAACACCCTACCCCAAAGATAATCCACATACAAATTCTCAGAACCTGTGAATGTGACCTGGCATGGCTAAAGAAGCATTGCAAGAGTGATTCAGTGAAATGATCCTCAGATGGGGAGATCATTCTGAATATCTGGGCTCCATGTAATCACAAAGCTCCTTACCAGGAGTAGTCAGACAGTGAGAATCAGAGAAGATGTTAGTATAGAAAAAGGCTGGATTAATGCAAGACCTTGAATAAAAAATGCAGGTGACCTTTAGAAACTGGAAAAGGCATGAAGCAGACGTTCCCCCCACAGCCTCCAAAAGGAACACAGACCTTCTGATCAGTTTTGAACTTCTGACTTCCAGAACTGTTAGAGAATAAAGTTGTGTTGTGTTAAGCCACTAAGATTCTGGTAGCATGCTACAGCGCAATAGGAGATGAATACATGGGCTTATGCACTCCAGTTACCATAGTTAAAAGTCATTAAGATCTAAGAGAGATTTTCCATTAGATGATGCCAGGATAAGGTCCCCTGAGCCCAGATCTGATTAAATTGGGAGCAGTCAACGGAACGGGCCAGGGCCACAGTGAGTCATGCCATTGGCATTAACATCTCAGCAAAACCCAAGTTCTAGTTCAGTGCCCCCATCCCCCATGCTCAAGGCAGTGTCAGCACTTGGCAGTAACCAGAGCTACCACTGACTCTAGGATGCAGCAGACGGCCCCTGGGTAGGCACCTTTCCCAGGGTCTGTAACAGTGAGTGGCAACTGTCGACTTGAGCAGCTGTCAATCTATGTGACCTTGCCTGGGAATATTGGCATCACCATCAACAGTGTGCCAGGTAATAGCGATGCAAAGACAGGCAACTAACAGTTCCTGCCCCGAGGAACTCAAAGAGGTAAACCACCGGTTTTGATTCCTGGGGTTTTTGCAGCCCTGTGGTTGAAGTGCTGCTTCCCATACCCCATTCTCCCTCATGCTGAGCTGGCACTCATGGCATGCTCCATGGGAAGGGAGGAGGCCTTTTCAAGTCATCCTACTCTGTTGATTTGGTAAGCTGGAGAGGAGCTTGCTCAGCAGCTACTTTCTGGAGAGACCTTAAGTAGCTACATCTTGGCCATGAAAGGCTGAAAAAAGAACAGAAACTGGAGCCAGAAGAGGCACAGAAGGGTGTATACTAGGGGCCTACTCTTGCTAGAAACTACGCTCAGTGCCACACATACAAGAGCTCCTTAACTACTCCACTAGCCATGTGAAGTAGACATCACCATACCCATTTAACAGATGAGGAGAGCAAGACTCATAAACGTAATGACCAGCCCAGGAGCACTCAGACATGAAGAGTAGAATCTACCTTGCTACTACTACCACCAGCTGAAAAGTGAGTGGCTCGGCTTAAAGACATACTCTTCCATCAAATTATGTTCTCTTCCATACACAAACACAAACTGAGAGTGGGGAAG
Source organism: Plecturocebus donacophilus (assembly GCA_004027715.1). Taxonomy (NCBI): domain Eukaryota; kingdom Metazoa; phylum Chordata; class Mammalia; order Primates; family Pitheciidae; genus Plecturocebus; species Plecturocebus donacophilus. The sequence goes on along the minus strand of PVKP010003381.1, from coordinate 21,013 downwards.
AAAAGGAAGGAAGGAAGGAAGGAAGGAAGGAAGGAAGGAAGGAAGGAAGGAAGGAAGGAAGGAAGGGAGGAAGGAAGGAAAGAAGGAAAGGAGGGAGGAAGGCAGGGAGAGAGGGAGGAAGGGAGGGAGTGGAAAAAACCAAAGGAAAAATGTAGAGTCTCAGATATTAGATCTAGGGATAATCCTTTTCAAGCTCATCATTACCTTGTCAACATTTGGTAGATATTTAATGAGCACCTATTATGTACCAGACACTATGCTAGTCCAACACTGTATGGTATTTATAGGCCATGTTGTAGCATTTAGGGATTTTATTCTTATGTGATGGGAAGTGTTTGAAAGATTTTAAGCAACTGAGTGACATTGTCTGGTTTATGGTTTATGAAGATAACAGGTATGGAAAGAATGAGGTCAAGAAGAACAAAGAGATGAACTTTGGATGCAACAGAGTTAGAGCCATACTCAGGCCAGAGGGCAAAGGCTTTACAAAGAGGGAACAGAGAAAAAATGAAAAGAAAAAAATGAGACAAATAAATAAATGACAAGCCCAAGAGCAGTAGGAAAATGAAAGGAGTCAGTCCTGGGACTGCCGGGAGGCAGCTCCGTGAGAATCTCTACCGCGCCTCTCATTTATAGTTATGTCCCTGATGCCTTGAGCTGCGTTCAGTGTGCAGTGTTCTATAAATATTTGTTCAAGAGTGGAAGGAAAGCAGGATATTATAAGGCACTGAGAGAATATACAAATGCAATTGCCAAGCTAAAGTTTAGGAAATCATGAAGAGAGTGCTTGAAGGGCAGAGATGGCTGAAACATCACTCTTAAGGTGTTTCAAAGGTCTGAAGAAGGTGAATTCTACAAAACACATACAGATGCTCCTCAACTTACAGAAGCATATTTTCAACTTAGGATATTTTTAATTTGTGATGAGTCTATTGGACATAACCCCATTGCAAGCTGAGGAACACACTGAATGTGTAACATTTGCACCATTGTAAAAGGGAAAAATCTTGCGAATCTGGCTTTACCCAAATATTAATCAGGATATAGTTCAGCTCTGAGTGAAGGAAAACCCAAAATGGCAGTGGTTGATAAAAGGTAAAATTATTTCTCTCAATTTTATTGAGTCATGGGGGATACATTCCAGGACTTACAGTCCAGCTTGGATTCACAAAGATTTCAGGGACCCAGGTTCCTGGCTACTCACACTCAACCGAAAGTGTGGTGTGGTCCACAAAGTGAAAGATGGTGGCATTTGGATTTGAGGCCACAGAATGGAGGAAGGGAAGGAGAAAAGGCAGCCCTCTCTAAGGAAGCGGACCCTGACTCCCACTCTCATCTGAACTGGAGCTTCATCGTGTGATACCCTCTAGAGAGAAGGCAGCCTAACTATGGCAGGCTGGCCACCTGTTTCTATGAAGAAAGCTTCTTGGAGCATAGCCACACCCATTCATGTATGGATTGCCTTTGGCCATCTCTGCTACGGCTACAGAATTGGGTAGTTGTCACAGTGGCTGTGTGGCCCATAGATCCTTAACTATTTGCTGTCTGACTCTTTACAGAAAAAGTGTGTTAGCAAACCCTGCATTCTATGGAAGAAAGGGAGGGAAGCCATCGGGGGGATGCCCCTAGTTAGTGTTGTAGAATAAACCACCAAAGAGATGAAGCATGAGAACCTAGAAGAGAAAGCCGCGATCCCAGGGAGCTGGAAGGAGTTCCCTGAACTTAAAGGGAAAGTGGGTGGGCCTGATGTCCCAATGTCCCCACTCAGGACCTCTGCTGGGCAAGAAATAACCCATGAGTGAGAAGTTTCCTTCACCTCTCTGAGCTGCAATTTTCTCACTTACAAGAAAGCATAATAACCATATCCCTAACGCAAGTAATGCAGATTATATAAGCTGGAGAATGAGGAGTTCCTGGTACCAGGATTGGCCCATAGCATATGTTCAATCAACAGACACTGTTACAATTACAAGGAATATGTCATCTATTCTGATCTCCTTCCTCTAGAGGATCCTTAGTGCACTGGGGCGAAAAGTCAACCATACATTCTGAGTTTTAGTAAGGCTTTGGAGAAAAGCCCTGGCCAGTGTGTTTGTGTGTGTGTATGTGTGTGTTTATGCTCACATCCCTGTAAGCATTGACCTACATTCTGTGACAAACCAAACAATAATTAATCGAAAATTATATTGTGAAGTTTTCAATTCATTTGTATTTAATCACTCCATATAATGACACTAGCTGTGTGCTTGGGACAGCAGCAAAGCAGAGGCATTAAAAATAATCTTTGAAAAACGATTTTTTGGAAAGATTTTATGTTTGAATGCACAAAATCAGCAGCAGAATTAGAACAAATGAGACTTTTCTCCACTTACTTTTATGGTTTATCACTACCTTTGTTTTAATCCCACGGGAAGCATTATACCATTTTCAGTGCCTGCAACCTTCCAAGGTCTTTATCCAGAGCTGTGGTAATGATGACTGTTAAGAGTGCAGAGGTCTATGATGATGTGTTGTATAACAGAGTCGGTTCTTGACAGATGCAAGCAGGTGCCCAAACAACAAAGAACCAAGATTACATCAAAAAGCTTCCCATGCAAGACCTGCTGTTTTATCCCCTCAAGAAGCAAACAATAGCAGCAATTAAAGCCACACCAACAAAAACAGGCCAGAAGAACAGTAGCTATTAAAATTACATATTAGTGTTAAACCTCAGAAAATTCAAAAAGGTGAAATCAAACCTAGGGCTGTCCTAAGCTGCCTGGAGAGATACTCAGCATCCTCTCGGTCATCCAGTTGTCAATGCTCCCTGGGGCACTGCCTCGTGGAGGCCACATGGGATGAGAAAAAGAACAGCAACTTCGTACCCAGATTTGGGATCCACTCTCAAATCTGACCCTTAGAGTCCACATGAACCTGCACAAGTCACTTCTCTTCTCTCTGACCTTGCTCATCTGTAAAATAGGGATGATGCCTACCTTGAAGGGCTGTTGAAATTTAATAGGAGAGTAGATATAAGGTGGTAGTTCAGCATGTCGCGCAAGGTAGGCATGGGAGTGGGCCCTGTTCCAGAACATGGCAATGTCTTATTGAGTCTAGTTCTCAGATCTAAGGAGCTCCAGGATTCTCTGAGGACCCAGATTCCTAAGACTGTGCAATGCTGAGATTCCAGTGATAGACGTCCTTGCTACGCTCAGTCATTCCAGTGTATGACCTTGATGTTTACTAAGTTATCTTGCAACAACGAAAGTCTCTAAAGCCAGGGACTCCTAAGATACTCAGCAGAGCCCTGCTAATACTCATGGAAGGCAGATGCTCATCAGCCTAAGCAGCAAGAGGCTCACAATGATGGCAGGTAACACTTCACCATGGCCATCTCCCTGGATATTTCATATAATTCACACAATTCTCAGCATAATACACATTTGGCCCTTTAAAATAGGGGAAAATGCATTGGTTATTTAGGAATGAATGATGGATGAATGAATGAAGACCAAAGCTTTGTGTTCAAATCCTGGTTGTGCACCTGTATTAGTCCGTTTTCATGCTGCTGATAAAGACATATCCGAGACTGGGAAATTTACAAAAGAAAGAGGTTAAATTGAACTTACAGTTCCACACAGCTGGGGAAGCCTCACAATCATAGGAGAGAGTGAAAGGCACTTCTCATATGGCAGTGACGAGAGAGAATGAGGAGGAAGCAAAAGCCGAAACCCCTGATAAACCCATCAAATCTCGTGGGACTTTTTCACTATCACAAGAATAGCATGGGAAAGACCAGCCCCCAATAATTCAATTACCTCCCCCTGGCTCCTCCCACAATACGTGGGAATACTGGGAGATATAATTCAAGTTGAGATTTGGGTGGGGACACAGCCAAACGATATCAGCACCCTACAGTTAGCTTCATGATTTTGACTGTGTCGCTTTCGTGAGCACCAGTTCTGTTTTCTACTTACATGTTTGTTATCAGAATAAAATTAACCCCTTATAAGCAATGCCTGGTACAGAGAGGACATAAGAACAACTCAAAAATAACATAGTTATGGTACTGAAACAATGCTAGCTCTGCAGGAAATTGTGACTTAAATGAGATAAGGTGTAGAACTGCTGTTGTTCAACGACAAATAAATGCTAGTGATTAGAATCCTAAACTCTAATGGGTTGAGTGGTTGAGTCTATAATTTATTTTCTTGGTAAAGGAGGTACAATCTTCCGTGAGTCAGAGCATAAGAACACCTAGTTAGCTGAGCATAAAGAAAATATTCACTGTACACAACTTAATAAGAAACATTGCAATGATTTTAATGGGTTCATTATTTGTTCCATTCCAAAAGTAATATATATTCATTTAACAAGATTTGGAAATTACATCAAAGCAGGAAGAAGAAAATAAAATTACTCACTTACCAGCCAGAAACATACTCTGTTAACATTCTAATGTTTTCCTTTAGCTTTTTATTTTCCTCTTTATACATTTTGACAAGAAACTGCAGAATTTTTTTTTTACCCAGCAGTGATAATATGGTATACAAGATTTAACATTCTATATTTTATTCACTTTACTTTTTAACATAAACATTCTCTCCATCTTTGCCTAGATTTTTAACATAATTGCTATTGCCTACAAAATATCTCAAATCTATATGCCTGCTTTTATTTAATCATCAAGTTTTTTTCCACATTTTATTGCCTTCAGTAATGATAGAGTGAACTATCCATGCAACTTTGTGCATAGTTTTTCTTTTAAAATTTAGGAAACTCTTTGCGTTTGATGAGCATGTTATTGTTTGCAAAGAAGTTCATTTTATTCCATCATTTGACAAACATGCCAGGTACTGCTCCAGGGACCAGGAAAGCAGCAGAAAATTCAACGGAGAAGGTCCCTGGCCTCCTGGATCATGAGAGGTTCTGGAAAGATGGAACACACTCTCTCATCAGCCATCACATTTACCTAGGGTTGCAGGGACTTGCTGTCCTTGCCATTTCAGGCATGCAAAGTTTAGAGATTCAGATGACAGTATGATACTGAAAGCTATTGTTTGGATATAAATCCAGTGTGCCTTCTGGCCTTCCTGACCCCCTCCACCCAATAACCTGCATGAAGAAAGCTGATGGCTGGGCTCTGCCTGGACAACCTTTGCTGCAGGGCCAGTGACACTCCACAGGCTTTCTTAGGTACAGAGATTTGTCTGACCACTGGACGGTGAGTTCCTTAAGGGCTGAGATAACAGGCTCTCAATATCTCTATATCCTCAGTGCTCAGCTCTCAGTATGGCACTCAAGAAGCATTTGGTGAAAAACTTCACGATTCTGTCTTCTCTTCTTTTTCCAGTGTCTATTGTAATGGGGTGCCTCCACTAATCCCGCTGTCAGCAAACCCCAGTTCCTACAGTCCCACTGTAAGCATGTCACTCACACTCCAAACCCTTCCAAGAATTTGTGGTTGCCAAAGGATGGTGCACCGAGGATCGAACACTCAGCCCCATGTAATCCCCTGACTGCCTCCCAAACACAGGCTGCCCATCCTCAGTCGGGTCTGCGGTGAATGCCCAGAGGTAAGAGTTAGGGAATGAATCCCAGAGAGACTGCAGGCAAGAGAAGCAGGGCTTGATGTTGATAGCAGCGGGATGCTTTCCATCTGGGCGTGAAATAGGGTTTTCTCTGTGGTTAATGAGAACAGCCTGTTTCCAATTTGACTAATGCCTTCCATTAGAGCTTTGGCACAGCCCAGCCGAGAGGCACGATTGGGGGCTTCGAAGTCATTTCTTAAAAGCCAGAAACTGCTTTGTCATTCAGAACTTTCCTTTCATCCTGCCCCAGAATTCTAAGGCAAGATTTATTGTGGCAGATCTGAAAATGCCTGCCTTTCCACTTGCTGGTGGGCTGGTAGCCTTGGGCAAGACTTATCACCTCTCTGAGTTTCAATATATTCTTCTATAAAATGGGGCAATAACACCTATGCAGTCTAATTCCCTAGTTCAATAAGAGGATCAGATTTGGAAACCACAAACAGCAATACCTGCTACAATTTATTAAGCCCTTAATATGTGCCAGACGCTATACAAGGTATTTGACTTTCAATTGCTCGATTCTTATAGCAATTCTGTAAGATGTGGTAAGTGGAATAATACCACTCCCAAAGAAGGCCACGTCCTAGTCGCTGGAAGCTGTGAATACGCTAGATTACGGGGAATTACGGTTGTAGATGGAAATAGCCTTGTTGATCAACCAACTTTAAAATAGGGAGATTATTCAGGTGGGCCCTACTTAGCATGATTACTCTTTAAAAAAAGGAGAAAGAGTTGGAAAAAGAAATGTTAACATGGCAGCAAGGTCAGAATGGTGAGATGTGAAAAGGGCTCCACCTTCTGATGCTGGCTTTGAAGATGTTAGAAGGGGCCAAGAGCCAAGGAGTGTAGCAGCTTTTAAAAGCTGGAGAATTATTTTTAAAAGTAAAGAAACTGATATTTCTTCAGAGCCTCCAAAAAACATGTCCCTCCCCCCATCTCAATTTTAGCCCAGCAAGAGACGTGCACAACTTCTAAATTTCAGAAAAGTAAGATAATGAATGTGTGTTGTTTTACACCACTACATTTGAGGTAGTTTGGATATAGCAGTCATAGAAAATAATACTCTGTGTATTTTCCTTTTTCTCGCTGTTTAAAACGGATGAGGAAACTGAAAGTCAGGAAAATGAAATGTCAAAACCAAGATCTATCAGCTATTATCAAACAACAATCTGTTCTTCAGTCCATCTCTAACTGATTATCGGCCACAAATATGTATCTTTTGGATGAATAAGGTCACATTTTGAAGAATCTATGTATTCCCAGGTACAGCATACACCTGCCATCAGCCTGACATACCCTCCGTTGAAGTATCTACAAATCATGGCTCCCTTCCTTCTGACCTGCACTGGGAAATAGGTTTCTCCTTTTCCCACCCACAATGGACAGCATGGAATGGAATGGTGTTATCACTTTTCTATTGCTTCATAACAAATCACCACAAACTTAGAGGCTTAAAGTAACATATATTGTCTCATAGTTGCATGGGTCAGGAGTATGGGCATAAGCTCAGGGTTCCACAAGATTGGACTGGGCTGCCTTCTTGTCTGGAAAGACTCACTTCCAGACTCTCTCAGTGTGTTGGCAAAAAAAATTATTTCCTTGAAGCTGTATAAATCATGGAAGCCTGCTTCTTCAAGACCAGCAGGAGAACAAATCTCTGAGTTCCAGACATTCTTTTAAAGGGATAACTCAATTAGGCCATGAGCACCCAGGACAAGCTTCATTTGGATTAGTTTACAGTCAAACTGATTATGGACCTTCATTATGTCTGTGAAACACTTTGGCCTTTGCCAAGTAAGGGAACACAGTCACAGGCATGGTACCTTGTCAGCTTTGCAAAGTTCCCTTGGTTAGAATCAGGTTGCAGTCCTGTTCACACTTTGGGGAAGGGACTATACAAGGTAAGGAGTGAGAGGAGGGTTATTTTAGAATTTTGCCTGGTGGGATATTCCAGCTGAAAGTCACCCTAGGGACCATCTTATCCAGCTTGAAGTGGGAAAAATTTCCTGTTGTTTAGCCTACATATAGTTACTAAGTATGTGACCTGCACCAGGTGGTAGTCTCGGTGCTAGGGATACAGAATTGAACAAACAACAGACAAAATGAAATCCTAGCAGGTGGAGAAAGACAAAAACCACACAAATGAAGAAACAGCTGGTGAGCCTTTGGTCTGGAGAGAAGACAGTCTAGCGTGCACCATGAGTCACTGTGGCTGGAGGAAAGGTTTATTTCATGTATGGATCTGTTATGCATTGCTACAGAATAGTACCTGAGGCTGAGTAATTTATAAATAAAAAAGGTTTATTTGGCTTTCCTTTCTGCAGGCTGTACAAACATGGTGTCAGCATCTGCTCAGCTTCTGGTGAGGCCTCAGGAAGCTTCTACTCATGGCAGAAGGTGAAGCAAGAGCAAGCCCATCACATGGTGAGAGGGGGATCAAAAGAGAGGGGAAAGCACCAGGCTCTTTTCAGCTACCAGCTCCGAGTGAAATAATGGAGGGAGAACTCACTCATTACTGTGAGGACACCACCAAGCTATTCATGAGAGATCTGTCCCTATGACCCAAACACTTCCCACTAAGCCCCACCTCCAACATTGAAGATCATTTCAACATGAGATTTACAGGAGACAAACATCCAAGCCATATCACTTCGTCATAGGGAAAGCCTCCAGTGGGGCTGTCGCTCTAAGTCTCTGATGGTTTTATTTGCAACTGGTGCCTGATTCCACCTTACAGCAGCCATGCAGGCTCAGTGGAGGCTGGGGCGCCTGGAGAAGTAGCCTAACCCAGAGCCCCAGGGACGCAGGAGGGTCATGCTTGCGGACAAAGGAAAGGCTGACACAGGGCTTTCAGAAATAACCTAGGGAGAAGCAGAGGACAGGAGCAGGAAAGGAGGAATGATGTTGGTGGGGGAGAGTGCACAAGGATGGCCTTGGTTTTGGTCCCAACCTCCCTACCTTCCCCAGGAAGTTCTAACGACGGCCTCATTCTCCCTCCCACACCCCTGGTTTTGCTCTAAGTCTCTAGCTCTCTTGTTTTCATTCAATTTTCTCTTTGTTCCACTCTCCCTTACTTTGCCTCATTGCCTAAATCCCAGTGCCTCCTTTGCTACCTCCGTATATTTCTTTCTTCCTTAACTTTTATCAACTGTCTCCCTTTCCATCACTATTTAATTTGCTCCTCTCTTACTCTCCCATCTCTTACCCAAATAATTCTCCTCCCTGGGATTTTCCCTTATCATTTCTTCTCTAAAATCTCTTACTTGACTCTTCCTCTTCCAGTGTGCTCATGTTCTCTCTCTCTCATTGTTTCCCCCTCACTCTCCTCTCTCTCCTTCTCTCTCTTAGTCTCTGTCTCCCTCTCTTTTTTCCTCTCTCTCCCTCCGTCTCCTCCCCTTTTCTGTTCCCCTTCAACCCCTTGCCCAGCCCTCAGTATTCCTCTTCTCTTTCACCTTCTCCTTCTCTCCCTTTGAAAACCATTTCCCCCTCTGGTTCCTTCCTACTTGTCTAGTCTTTAGTAACTGCTTTCTCTTTCTGAGATTCAATTTTCTTTTCTCTGGTTTGTAATAATTGAAAAGGACAATGTGTTAAATACTTTCCATCTCTGTTCTCTCCTCTCATCCCATATCCTTGCCTTCTTTAACCTTTCCCCATGACTCCTGTTTCACCCTCTCCCTCTCTCTCTTGTTCCCTCCCTGTCTCTTTTGCTACCTCTTTTCAGCTTGGCTGGAGAGTGAGGAAGGGACTGGCCTGACACTCCTCACTTCTGGGCCCTGGCTGTTCCATGCCATGCCCTGAAGTCTGTGTACAGTCTATCCCTGTTATCTCCAGTCCCCTGAGTGTGTTCTGCTTTGCACCTGTCACCATATGAAATTGTCTGGTTTATTTCTCTGATCGCTTGTTCTCACTGGAATGTAAGTTCCTTGGAGCAAAGACTTTGCCTGTTTTGTCTGTGCTTCTGCTCACAGTATTGAGAAGAGTGTCTGCACACAGCAATTTCTCCACAAGTATTTGTTTTTATGCAATAGATTTATAGAAGGAGGGATGGATCAATACATAGACACATGAATGGAAGAGTTTTTAATAAAACTAAACCAGGCCAAAGTGATGGGAGATCATTGCAACAACAAATATAGAGAGAGTCTGCAGAGATGCCCATATTGGATCTGCATCTGTTGGATGCATCTGAAATATACTCCTGCTTCCAATCCCTGTGGAGATTTCTGCCACTAGACTACCTTAAAGACAGTAAATTGCTCCTGGAAAAATGACCATCCTCCACTGAAGCACTGCCAGAGAGGCATATACTGAATTGTGTTATGTGATTATCTCCAGGTCTTCACTGGAGCAAAACTCACTTGATTGAAGCCCTAGGTAGCCCACCTGTGCCAGGCCAGGTTCTAACCGACTAAGTATACATGGGCTCACCTCCCTTCTCAAATCCCCCAAACAGTGGTTCCTAAGCCAGATACTACCCTGAAGTAATATTTATGGGCCTGCTAATTTGTTTCCAAGCCAAATTAATCAAAAATGTAACAAGGAGGGAGATTTTTTTTTTATTTTCTAAGTTAATGAACAAATGGATTTTCTATTCATTATTCATTGGCTTTTGAAATTTAATGAATAGCTCAGGGACAATCACTAAATGTTAGTATTTATAGAAAATCAGCACCAGCCAGATTCAATATGCATCAAGTATTCAAGTATCAGTTTATTATATGTAATGAATTCTGCTTACTACTTTAACTATCTAGTATTTATCAACTTTAAATTTTTAATGAACAAAAAATGATGAATTCATTAAGAATGCCCTCAGTCCCCACGCTTCTGTAGTCTGATTCCTTTGTAAGAAGTGGATGAAATCTTCCACAAGAGCTTGCATTGTCTTTTATTCATGTCTGTCTTTTAAATGATTTTTGTTTTGTTTCCAACAGAACTAATCTTTCCCTTGATATTCATCTACTTTTCCATTAATTTCTTCTGCTGCTGGGAAAATATCTTTCCTCCTGTTCTTTCCCGAAAGACATCCATGGACTTACGATTAATAATAAACCATCAGAAGATGAGATGTTTTAAGGCTACTACTCTGTGATAACTTAAAACTCACAGCAAAAGTATAAAAGAAAAAATAAAACTCCATTTCGAAAATCCTCATTCATTCCCTGTAGTCTATCCCTGTAGATATTTAAAGATAATAAACTTGGAGCTACTTTCAAAAGAAGAGACTAAGAGATTGATATTACCCAGGAGAGCTTCTTATCATTATGATGATAATCAATATTATAATCATTAAGTTGAAGTTTTAGGAAGGAGCCTAAATATGCTGGAAGCAGAGATATGAAACAGTTTTAGTTTTTCCAGTCAAAAAATTTTCCTTCCCCGGCCGGGCACAGTGGCTTACGCCTGTAATCCCAGCACTTTGGGAGGCCAAGGTAGGTGGATCATGAGGTCAGGAGTTCGAGGCCAGCCCGGCCAATATGGTGAAACCCCATCTCTATTAAAAATACAAAAATTAACTGTGTGTGGTGGCGTGCTCCTGTAGTAGTCTCAGCTGCTTGGGAGGCTGAGGCAGGAGAATTGCTTAAACTGGGGAAGTGGAGGTTGCAATGAGCCAAGATTGTGCCACTGCACTCCAGCCTGGGCAACAGAGTGAGACTCCATCTCAAAAACAAAAAACAAACAAAAATCTTCCTTACCCTTGGGCAGTGTTTCGAGTTTTAGTTTTTGATTTTTGGCATCCAAATAAGGCTAAAGGATATTTTTAGTCATTTTTGGTTACTGAAGCCATCATTTAAGTTACTACCCCTTGTCTGTTCATTTTCATACTTCTATTTCATATCCTACTCAAGGTTCCCTGCACCCCACCCTGCCATCCCACTATCTGTGCAGGCCAACTGGTGCTTCATTAGTGGCCCTGCAAACATGATGGGGAGACTAGGGAATGTGGTATTCTCTCACCTCCTTCCCATTCATTTTGGACAAAAGAGCAGAGAGCTCCATAGGTGATTGCCTATGATGAGATTGTTGCTGATGGGCTTGAGGAAGGCAAGCACTGGCTTCACAATTCCCCCTTTGCATGGGGCTCCCTCCTGAACAGGCCTTTTTATTCCCGTTTGCCCTCTAAAGGCTGACTCATGGTACACTTCATTCCACTGTTGCAAGCACCTCTTAGCCCCATGTGCGGTAGTCCTCAGTCAGCCTGAAATCCCCAATTGGGCCTCATACCATCATGGACCCAAACTTTGGGGCCTATGAATTGATAGGGTCTATTTCTATAACTCTTGGGAATGGAAACATGAGGACAGTGGTCCTCTTTCCTTTTTCTGCCTGAACTTGCTACCAGACCAACCTCACCTGTTATGGTTTGGCTCTGTGACCCCACCATCTCACATGTCAGGGAAGGCACCTGGTGGAAGATAATTGAATCTTGGGGGTGGACTTCCCCCTTGCTGTTACTATGATAGTGAGTTCTCATGAGATCCGGTTGTTTGAAAGTGGGAGGTACTTCTCTGTTTCTGTCTCTGTCTCTGTCTCTCTTTCTCTCTTTCTCTCTCTCTCCCTGTCTCTCTCTCTCTCTGTCTCTCTCCCCTACCACCATGAGAAGAAAGTCCTTGCTTTTCCTTCACCTTCTGCCATGATTGCAAGTTTCCTGAGGGCTCCTGGTCATGCTCTATGTTAAGATTGCAGAACTGTGAGTCAATTAAAAACCTCTTTTCTTCATAAATTACCTAGTCTCAGGTAGTTCCTTATAGCAGTGTGAGAATGGACTACTATAAAAAGTTGTTATCAGACAGTGGGGTATTGCTATAAAGATACCTGGAAGTGTGTAAACGACTTTGGAATTCATTAATGAGCAGAGGTTGGAACACTTTGGAGGGCTCAAAAGAAGACCAGAAGTTGTAGAAAAGTTTGAAACTTCCTAGAGACTTGTTGAATGATTGTGATCAAAATGCTGATAGTGATATGGACAGTGAAGTCCAGGCTGAGGTGGTCTCAGATGGAGATGAGAAACTTACTGGGAACTGACATAAAGGTCACTCTTGCTATGTTTTAGCAAAGAGACTGGCAGTATTTTGCCCCTGCCCTAGAACTTTGAACTTGAGTGAGATCATCTAAGGTAACTAGTGGAAGACATTTCTAAGCAGCAAAGCATTCATATCGTGGCTTGACTGCTTCTAACAGCATGCAGTCATATGTGTTTACAAAGAGATAGCATGAAGTTGGAACTTACATTTTAAAAGGAAGCAGAGACTTTGCTGAAGTTGCTTATCAGTTTCAGGAGATTTTGGGCTGAGGTGATGGGGTCTTCTAGATATACAATCATGTCGTCTGCAAATAGAAAGAATTTGGCTTCCTCCTTTCCTATTTGCATACCCTTTATTTCTTTTTCTTGCCTGATTGCTCTGGCTAGAACTTCAGCAAAGTCTCAGGATACAAAATCAATGTGCAAAAATCAAAGCATTCCTATACACCAATAAGACTTAAAGAGAGCCAAATCAAGAACAAACTGCCATTCACAATTGCTACAAAGAGAATAAAGTACCTAGGAATACAACTAACAAGGGAAGTAAAGGACCTCTTCAAGGAGAACTACAAACCACTGCTCAATGAAATAAGAGAGGACACAAACAGATGGAGAAACATTCCATGTTCATGGTTAAGAAGATATCGTGAAAATGGCCATACTGCCCAAAGTAATATACAGATTCAATGCTATCCCCATCAAGCTACCAATGACCTTCTTCACAGAACTGGAAAAAACCACCTCAAACTTCATATGGAACCAAAAGAGAGCTGCATAGCCAAGTCAATTCTAAGCAAAAAGAACAAAGCTGGAGGCATCACACTACCTGACTTCAAACTATACTGCAAGGCTACAGTAATCAAAACAGCATGATACTGGTACCAAAACAGAGATACAGACCAATGGAACAGAACAGAGGCCTCGGAGGCAACACAACATATCTACAACTATCCAACTTTGACAAACCTGACAAAAACAAGCAGTGGGGAAAGGAATCCCTGTTTAATAAATGGTGTTGAGAAGACTGGCTAGCCATGTGCAGAAATAAGAAACTGGACCCCTTCCTGACACCTTACACTAAAATTAACTCCAGATGGATTAAAGACTTAAACTTAAGACCTAACACCATAAAAACCCTAGAAGAAAATCTAGGTAAAACCATTCAGGACATAGGCATAGGCAAGGACTTCATGATCAAAACACCAAAAGCATTGGCAACAAAAGCCAAAATAGACAAATGGGACCTAGTCAAACTCCACAACTTCTGCACAGCAAAAGAAACAGTCATTAGAGTGAATCAGCAACCAACAGAATGGGAAAAAAATTTTGAAGTTTACCCATCTGACAAAGGACTGATATCTAGAATTTACAAAGAACTAAAACAGATTTACAAGAAAAAAAACAAGCCCATTCAAAAGTGGGTGAAGGATATGAACAGACACTTTACAAAAGAAGACACACGTGAGGCCAACGAACATATGAAAAAATGCTCATCATCACTGGCCATTAGAGAAATGCAAATCAAAACTACATTGAGATATCATCTCATGCCAGTTAGAATGGTGATCATTAAAAAATCTGGAGACAACAGATGCTGGAGAGGATGTGGAGAAACAGGAACACTTTTACACTGTTGGTGGGAGTGTAGATTAGTTTAATCATTGTGGAAGACAGTGTGGTGATTCCTCAAGGGCCTAGAAATAGAAATTCCATTTGACTCAGCAATCCCATTACTGGGTATATATCCAAAGGATTATAAATCGTTCTACTATAAGGACACATGCACACAAATGTTCATTGCAGCACAGTTTACAATAGCAAAGACCTGGAACCAACCCAAATGCCCATCGATGATAGACTGGACAGGGAAAATGTGGCACATATACACCATGGAATATTATACAGCCATCAAAAACGATGAGTTCATGTCCTTTGTAGGGACATGGATGAACCTAGAAACCATCATTTTCAGCAAACTGACACAAGAACAGAAAATCAAACACCGCATGTTCTCACTCATAGGTGGGTGTTGAACAATGAGAACACATGGACACAGGGAGGGGAGCATCACACACTGGGGTCTGTTGGGGGAAAATAGGGAAGGGACAGTGCGGGGTGGGGAGTTGGGGAGAGATAGCATGGGGAGAAATGCCAGATATAGGTGAAGGGGAGGAAGGCAGCAAATCACACTGCCACGTATGTACCTATGCAGCAATCTTGCATGTTCTTCACATGTACCCCAAAACCTAAAATGCAATTAAAAAAAAAGAAAAAATAAATAAAATAAAAGGAAGCAGAGCATAAAAGTTTGGAAAATTTGTGGCCTGACCATGCAGTGGAAAAGATAAACCACTGGGGTGGAATTCAAGCCAGCTACAGAAATTTGCATAGGTAATGAGGAGCTAAATGTTAATAGCCAAGACAATGGGGAAAATGTCTCCAGGTAATTTCAGAGAGTTTTCACAGCAACCCCTCTCATCACAGGCCCAGAGGCCTAAGAGGGAAAAATGGTTTCATAAGCACAGACCCGGAGCACATTGCTCTGTACTCAGGATATAGCACCCTGTGTCCCAGCCACTCCGGCTCCAACCATGGCTAAAAGGGACCAAGGTACAGGTTGGGCTTCAAACATTGCAAGCCCCAAGCCTTGGTGGCTTCCACATGGTGTTGGGCCTGCAGGTGCACAGAAGGCAAGACTTGAGGTTTGGAAACCTCCATCTAGATTTCAGAGAATGTATGGAAATGCCTGAATGTTCCAGGCAGAAGTCTGCTGGAAGGGCAGAGCCCTCATGGAGAACCTCTACCAGGCCAGTGAGGAGGAGAAATGTGGGGTTGGAGACCCCACACAGAATTCCTACTGGGGCACTCTCTAGTGGACCTGTGAGAAGAGGGCCACTGTCCTCCAGAGCCCAGAATGGTAGATCCACCAACAGATTGTACTGTATACCTGGAAAAGCCACAAACACTCAATGCCAGCCTGTGAAAGCAGGCATGTGGGCTGTACCCTGCAGAGCCATAGGGGCAGACCTGCCTAAGTACTTAGGAGCCCACACCTTGGATCAGTGTGCCCCAGATGTGGGACATGGAGCCAAAGGAGATTATTTTGCAGCTTTAAGATTTAATGACTGCCCTGCTGGGTTTCAGACTTGCATGGGGCGTGTAGCCCATTTGTTTTGACCAATTTCTCCTGGTTGGAATGGGAACATTTACCAAATACCTGTCCACCCATTGTATCTTGGAAGTGACTAACAGTTTTTATTTTATTTTATTTTACAGGCTCATAGGTGGAATAGACTTCCCCTGTTACAGATGAGACTTTGGACTTGGACTTTTGAGTTAATGCTGGAATGAGTTAAGGTTTTGGGGGACTATTAGGAAGGCATAATGGTGTTTTGAGATTTGAAAAGGACATGAGATTTTGGAGGAGCAAGGGACAGAATGATATGGTTTGGCTATGTCCCCACCCAAATTTCATCTTGAATTGTAATCCCCGCATGTCAGGGGAGGGGCCTGGTGGAGATCATGGGGATAGATCTCCTCCTTGCTGTTCTCATCATGATAGTGAGTTCTCATGAGATTTGGTTGTTCAACAGTGGGTAGTGCTCCTCTCTCTCTCTCTCTCTCTCTCTCTCTCTCTCTCTCTCTCTCTCTCTCTCCCTCCCTCCCCCACCCTGCTACCATGTGAAGAAGGTCCTTACTTCCCTTTCATCTTCTCCCATGATTGTAAGTTTCTTGAGGCCTCCCATTCATGCTTCCTGTTAAGCCTTGGAACTGTGAGTCAATTAAACCTCTTTTCTTCATAAATTACCCAGTCTCAAGTAGTTTGTTCTAGCAGTATGAGAATGGACTAATACATCCCCCAAAGCTTCATTGCTTGCTCCAAGAACATCAGCCATGTCAGCAAGCCCAGTGCATAAGAAGCTTCCAATAAGGAGAAAAAATAATCTCCTCCTGTGACTAGAACCTCCTTAATTAGCCAGTTTTATGAGTGGCTCCTTGGAGACCTCCACCCTTTGGTTTTGGTTCTGAAGAGGCTACTCGAGGATTTTTACCCAGTTCTCCACTCTCCTATAACCATGCCCTTTTCAATAAGACCTTCAGCTAGCATCTCTTGTACAGGGGTGGCATCTATTTCCCTACCCCTTGAACATGGGCAGAACTTACAAGATAGAGTGTGGTGGAAGTTTGTGTTACATCTGAGCCTAGACTTTAAGAGATTTTGTGTACTCCTTCTCACTCTTGGAGTTCTCCCCAGCACTTAGGAACTATTTACAGTTGTGTTGCTATTTATGAAATGCCAAAATCTGCCCCTTAAATATATTTTAAATTTATTGAACAGGGGAATCCTGCCTATTTTGTTCTGTATATTCAGCTCCTAGTATCTGGCTTTCAGTGGTACCCAAAAATATTTGTACCAGGAGAAGCACAGACTAAAGTGGAATTTCTGGGGGAACAATGCTCAAAGATAATGTTTTTTAAATCAATTATTTACTGTGATTTTGTTTATGATGTGTCAAGCAACCTGAGTCCTTTCTGCTATCACCATCAATCTTCCCACCCCAGCTCTTCAGTAGAGCCAGTTCTTCTTATGAAGTTTGTTGTGCAGTTGTAATTTGTGTATTTTTGTTTCTCTGAGAAGACAGAATAAGGAATGAGTCATATTTGAATTAATACGGTAGAATACCAAGACTAAATACAAAGAGGTATAGCCCAATGGAAAGAGGAAGAGGAGAAAATTAACACTTTCTACAAATTTGTCTAAAGCTGGGGGAAATTTTTGGACTTTCACAAGCAGTGGAATTTGGGATAAGACAATTTTTACCTAGAAAGCTGCAGGGATGCTCCATTCAATATCAGAGTTACATAAAGATGGATGAATGAGACTGCTTTCCGACCCTGATGAGTTTATGCTCTGGTCATATCTGAAGCTTATGTGCACACCAAGTTTTCAAGTCCAAATATCTTCAAGACTGAGCTCCTCAAAATGTTATACATATTCCAAAAAGAAGCACAGATCACAGGAACACTAGGAATTTGAAGTCAAAGGGTATGAATACCAACCTCAATTCTGGCAATGGATCTATAAGTTTGCCCAGAAAAAGGCCCTCCTCTGTCTGGGGCTCAGTTTGTGTAAATTGAGCAAGTGCTTTGAGAATACCCACTGTACCTCAGCTCCTTGAGGTGCCTTGAAGGAAGTACAGATAGGATGGAGGGGTTGTTTCCTCTACCTTTTCTTGTGAGGTGCTTATTAATACTTTCTCTAGTGCCTTTCAGAGATCACCCTAGGTAGCAGAATAATCATTGCATGAACGAGAAACACGGCAGAGATGAAATACTAATTCAGAGGGACACTTGCTAATCAATAGTGCTTCCTGTGGCAGGATTTTGTCTTCCTAATGAAGGGTGGGAAGTGGAGTGGTAATATCAGCATCACAAACCATTAAACACTCTTTTTTCCTCGAGCAGGATGGAACGTGGGTTTTAGTGACTGGGTGACATTTGGAAAATAATTTAAAAGAATAGAAACTTCAATGGTTGCTAGGCAGCCTGAAGACTGCAAAATAAATATATTAAGGTCTGATGACCATTTTTTTTAATATTTATTTTTTCAACCTGACAGAGCTATGGCTCTAGGGGATGCCAGGGCAGAATTATTAGCAATTATAACCGTGGTCATTTGGAAAAGGCTTCAATGAGCAGATTTTAAAATCCTGTTTCAAGATGTTCCTCTCATTAAACCACATAAAACTTCCCTGACTAGTGCCTAATGTATTCGTTCAATTTAAGAGTCAACTAACATCGATTGAGTGCTATATGCCAGGCATGGGTCTAGACACTTTAAAGGTGGTTGTATTTAGTTCATAGTCACCCAAACCCATATGAGATAGAGATTCATAATGTACTTACAGGTGATGCAACTGAGGCCAGAGAAACAAATTGCCTTATCTAGGGACAGAGTCAACCCATTTTCCTGATATACTGTCAAATCCTGTGCATTTCCCAGATGAATCTCTCTCCCCTTTTTGATAATCAGACTGTCCCAAGATGTAATTCAAACAAAATATGAATTATTTCATCCTAATAATTATAATGTGAGTTTTTTTTTTTCGGTGTTTTCCCCCTATGCGTAGGGCAAAGCTCTGTTTCTTTATAGCATTATTGTATTTTATCTTCATCAAAGCTATATAAGGTAGAGACTATTATGACCTATTTTATAGCTAAGGAAATTGAGAGTCTCGAGGAGATTAAATAAGTTGACCAAGGTCACCCAGATCCAGAATATTTAAAGGTCAGATCTCCCTGATGCCAGGACCTGCTTGCTCAGCAACTTAGCCATGTGACCTGCTCTATACTAATTTATACCCTAAACCTATCTCCCTTTATGACACAGGGAGCTGCGCTAGAGATGCAAATAACCTTGAAATCTTTTACTCTTCCCTGTCATTGACACTAGCTACAACTCTGCCCTTCCTGCCACACCCCATGTCCAATTCATCAACAAATCTTATTGACTCCACCATCAAATGCATCCACAATTCCCTTACTCCTCACCTCCTCCATAGCCACCAGCATGGCATGAGCCAGAGTCACTTCTCACCTGGAGGAAGATGACAATGACCTCCTTCCTGGTCCTTGACCTTGCTGGAACTTGTGATTAGGGGCGTCCAACTGAGACACTCATCTCTTATCGGATCATCTTCCTTCAACACATCTCAGTAACCCATACACAGTAAACCAGTATAATAAATATGTAAAGCGTATTTATTATAGTATTATTACTTCTTAACTATTTTGTATATATAAAATGGTACTACACTTTTGATTTTCTTTTTTTATGTGTCAATGATAAAGTTTTTTAGTGCCGTGACTCTGATTTTTGTTCTTTGATTGTGAATAGTACAGTGATTTTTTAGTAACACATGTATCACATTACAGCTGAACTATGTAATACATATGTATAAAACATATTATTTATCCCATCTACTTCACTTCTTTGAAGACTCATGGATTTAGGCATGGTGTCAACTGTAGTCTTTTTTCTAATTTTTTTAATATCTTATTTTTGGTTGCCAAGTAAGAGTTGTATATGTTTATGGGATACAATGTAATGTTTTCATATATATTTACAATGTGGAATAATTAAATCAGGCTTATTAATGAATACAGAAAACAGTATGGGGGTTCCTTGGAAAACTAAAAATCAAATTACCATGTGATCCAGCAATCTCACTTCTGGGTATTAATTAGGAGTATAATATTTGAAAGAGAAGTATATTTATTACTATGTATAGATGAGTTGGTTATAAAACTGGGAATTCTAAGAGAATAAACAAACAACAAAAAAAGAAACCACAAATGATAATTCAATTATCATTATTATAAAATCAATATTCAGGAGTAAATAGTCTTTAAAGATAGAAGCAACAAATAATTGGGAAACATAATACACAAAATCCCTACTTACAGTGATGACAAAATCATATGTAAGAATCCATTGAACAAGAAATGTTTTAAAATCTTTATAAGTAAAATTGTAAAACGTCACTGAAGAATCTAAATGTCAGTCTGTGGAGACTTGTACTGTGTCAACTGGGCAAAAAGGAGCCACAGTTTTTAGAATTCCCTTCTCTGCCTAGTTCTTACCCAGGGCCTGCAATAAGAAGTCTCCATGGGACTTGGAAGCAGGCAGAGAAGCAGCACCCATTGTTATGCTCTAAAGGTCACCGTGGGGCACCAGCCTCCATGGAAGTCTACTCACATCCTCAGATATCTTCTGGAGGCAGAAGTCAGGCCCATGACTCCTGAAGCTCCCACCAGATCACCTCCTTAAGCTTCTCTGAGTCCTGGGCCAGGTATGTGTGCAGCTCCTTGGTAAAGCTTTCCTGTATTGTCATCAAATCGTTGAGCTTGGAAGGAATGACCTTATGGATTCCAGTTTGTCCTTTTCTGTCTTGCATTGAGTCTAGCTTTTGTCTTCAACTGAGACAAAAAAATAAGATGCAATGTATCTATTGCCAAAATGATATTTTGTGTCCCCAAAATGGGATACAATTGTATCTATTGCCCTGAATGAGCTATCAAGACAGTCACAGAAACAACAGCCCCACATGGGCTTCTCCACCAGCTCCTATAATGGTATAAAGGTCTTAGCCCATAGCAAATTCCTTAGTATCCATTATTACTGTTGTCCTACTTCTCTGATCAAACCTTCAATGACCCAAGGCCCCTGAGTCAAAAATATTAAAAATTGACACAAAATACTACTTTATAGATTAAAAATCATAGCTTATCCATTCATTTAATGTTGGACACCTACGTTGCATCTTTGACCTGTCTTACTGAAACAACAGCCCTTGGTGTATGCTATTCACTTACTCTAGTTAATTTTTCTTCAGGAGACAGCATTTCCTGAAAATTT